>JAJPUD010022718.1:0-20965 GCA_023553655.1 Myrmecobius fasciatus | reverse complement strand
TTTCCTCCTTTCCCTCCCACTTCCCTCTAGCAACAGACAAGTTTCTATGTGAAATCAAATGTCTGATATACACTTTTAGAGCCCAACCTGATGAGAGTAAGATTTACACAATGCTCATCTCCCTCCCCTCTTTCTCTCAATTATATTAGGTTTTCTTTGCCTCTTCAAGTGATTTTACCTTGTTTTTACCTCCCTTTTTTTTAGATCTTATTTTATCACTTTTTCCCTTTTTTCCCCAGTATGACAACCTTTTCCCCTCTAGTTCTCCTTTTCATATTATCAAATTAATGTCTAGTTAATTATACCCCCAAACTATAAGTATCCCCCTAGTAAAAATAAAGTTCTCAAGAGTTATTTCCTTTTTACCTTTTTATGCATCTCTTGAGTTCTGTGTTTGGATGTCGAATTTTTTGTTCAGACCTAGTCTTTTCATTAGAAATAGGTGAAATTCACCTATGTCACTGAATGACTATCTTCTTCCCTGGAGGATAATGCTCATTCTAGCTGGACAGGTTATTCTTGGTTGTAATCCAAGTTGCTTTGCCCTTCAGAATATCTGGTTCCAGGCCCTTCGATCCTTCAATGTGGAGGCTGACACATCCTGTGTGATTCTAATTATTGATCCTCGGTATTTGAATTGTTTCTTTCTAGCTGCTGGCAGAATCTGTTCCTTGGTGCTATAGTCCTGAAATTTAGCCACGATATTCCTTGGGGTTTTAATTTTGGGGTCTCTTTCAGAAGGTGATCAGTGAATTCTTTCAATGGTGATTTTGCCTTTTGTTTCTACAATCTCAGGGCAGTTTTCTTTCAGGATTTCCTGGAAGATAGTGATGGGATTCCTTTTTTGATCATGGCTTTCAGAAAGTCCAATACTCCTTAGATTGTCTCTCCTAGATCTATTTTCCAAGTCAGTTGTTTTTCCTAGGAGATATTTCATATTTTTTTCTAATTTTTCATTTTTTTTTGTTTTTGTTTGACTGATTCTTGAAGTCTTATTGAGTCATTCACTTGCATTTGTTAAATTCTTATTTTTAAAGTGTTGTTTTCTTCAGTTACATTAAGCTCCTTTTGTAAGTGGCCAATTTGTTCATTGCACTCTTTTTCCACTTCACTAATTTTATTTTTCAATAAATTGACGTCTTTTGCATATCTCTTTTGCAGGGCATCATATCCTTCTTGCAAGAAATTGTATCCTTCTTGCACTGATTTCAGTTTATTTTCCCATTTATCCTCCAGCTTTCTTTTGAGGTTCTTTATGCAATCTTCCAGAAAGACCTTTTGAAAAAGTGACCAGTGATGGTCTTTGATACCTTCTTCTGGTATTTTGTCTAAAGGAACCTCAGGATCTGAGTCATCACTTCTTTGCCTTGATAAAAGCTGTCTATGGTGAGAGCTCTCTTTTGCTTCTTCATTTTTTTTAGACAGCATGTATAATTTTTTAAGGTTTGGAAAAACCTGGGCTAAAGCTCTTTTGCCCTGGGGCACTTTGGCAAATTAACTTAAGGTGCTGGGCTGGTGGGGGCTAGGACTAAGTCCGAATTACTCCTTAAACAAGGCAAGTCTGCCAGAACGCCTGCCCCCAATCAGGGCACAGTGTCTGGACTGCCTCAGATAAACTCCAGGTTTTTGGAATTTGGATTTTGGAGTTTGGAGTTTGGAATTTCTGCCACGCTGAGCTGAGCTGAGTCCCACCCTCACTTCCGCCCTACACAGGAGTCCTCTATTTATCTCTCTGTCTGAGTTAGACAAACCTGATATGAAGTTCTTCAGGAAGCAGTGCCCAAATATTTCTGAATTCGTTGACTTGAAGATCAGTTCAGAGGCTTATTTTATTGTTGATTTGAGAGAAGATCGGAGGAGAGGCAGACAGTCACCTTTTCACTCCGCCATCTTGGCTCTGCCTCCAAGCACTGAATTCTTATAAATATGGGACAATTTTCTATATATTTTAGAAATGAGGCCTTTATCAGAATCATTAAATATAAAAATGATTTCCCAATTTGATGCTTCCCTCCTAATCTTGTCTGTATTAGGTTTGTTTGTACAAAATCTTTTTAAACTTAATATAATCAAAATTATCTATCTGGTGTTCAATTAAGAGTTCCAGTTTTTGTTTGGACACAAATTCTTTCTTTCTCCACAGATCTGAGAAGTAAACTATCCTATGTTCCTGTAATTTGCTTATAATATCACTTTATATCCAAATCATGAACCCATTTAGATCTTATCTTGGTATGTAGTGTTAGGTGTGGGTCAAGCCCTAATTTTTTCCATACTAGTCTCCAATTTTGCCAGCAGTTTTTGTCAAATAGTGAGTACTTATCCCAAAAGCTGGGGTCTTTGGGTTTATCAAACACTAAATTGCTATAGTTATTGCCTAGTTTGTTCTGTGATCCTATCCAATGCCACTGATAGGCTACTCTATTTCTTAGCCAGTGTCAAATGGTTTTGATAACCGCTGCTTTATAATGTAGTTTTAGATTTGGTATAGCAAGGCTGCCCTCATCAGCCTTTTTTTCATGAATTCCCTTGAAATTCTTGACTTTTTGTTCTTTCAGAGTAACTTTGCTACTATTTTTTCTAGATCTGTAAAATAATTTCTTGGGGGTTTGATTGGTATGGCACTAAATAATAAATTTGAGTAGTATTGTCATTTTTACTATATTTGCTTAGCCTACCCATGAGCACTTTTATCTAGAAATTTTAACAGCTACTGGCACTACTCAATGTGTGCAGTCCTTTTCCAATGCCTGACAAATGAAAAATTGCCACTGGGAAAGAATTATATGGATCTTGCTATTCTGGCTATTGTTAATCAGTCAAAACGTATTTATTATTTTTCTATGTAACAGGTACTGCAAAAGCTCTGAGAATACAAAAAGAAGGAGCAAAAACACGATTCCTTCCCTCAAGAAGTACACATTCTAATATATTATAATAGAGGGAGATACCATTCAAAAATTATAATAGAGGGATATGATATTTTCAAAATATATTTGTGGTTGTTGTTATTGTCTATGTCTCACTCTCCTCGAATCCACAGATCACAGCATTCCAGGCCTTTTTATCCTCCACTATCTCATAAAAGTCTATCAAAATTAATGTTTATTGTTTCCATGTCACTATTAATCCATATCTTCCTCTTTTACTTTTCAATCTTTCCCAACATAAGGGTCTTTTCCAAAGAGTTCTGTCTTTTCATTATGTAGCCAAAATAGTTAAGCTTTAGCTTCAGTATTTGACCTTTCAGTGAATAATCTGAATTAATTTCTTTAAGTATTGACTAATATGATCTCTTTGCTGTCCAAGGGATTCCCAAAAATCACTTTTTGATTTGAAAGTGCGGATTTTGCAATGACCAATTCCCTTATAGTCCAGCTTTCCATTGCCGCTGGAAAAAACATAGCTTTGGCTATATGGATCTTTGTAAGCAAGTTGATTGACTATAAGTAGAAGAGGGAATATATTAGCAGTAGTGGTTGGAAAGGAGGAGACTGGAAAAGAAAAGACAAGAGAAGGAAGTTTTAATTAAGTGAAACCATGTTTTCTAAGTTCTTTTTAAAGAGAAATTATCTTAATTCATTTTACTATCAGTACAAAGGTAAAAATGAGCACCATTTCATTGGATTTTGGTTCATTTCATATTTCAATGATAATTATGTGTTGGGAGATTGGGAGTAGAGTGGGGATGAGTAGAAAGAGCAGTAGTAGACTACCTGTGCACATGGAGGATAATCTAGGGAACTCCTTGGTGAATTTGATGAAACATTGAATTGGTGACTTTTGAAAGTACTTCCCCATGAAACAGATATACATGCTTCTTGGTAAATTGTCGAGAGGACAAAAGACATCTAATTGAGACACTGACTGGGGTTGTCCTAAAAATAAACTAGTTGATTTATAATTATTCTTTTCAGAGGAAACTTTCTTTTGCTATGGATAATATATTAAAAGGAACTGAGAGAAACTCTTGAATTCCACTCTTTTCCAAGAGATATTTTAAAATTATAATAGAAAACTGTCTGAAAGGGGAAGAGGGAAAGGATAGTGATTGTATTATTTATCCATATGATTTTACTAATGCATTTTTAGTATGTCTATTTTTTGGTCACCAAATGGTATTTAATAATTATATAATAAAACATGCATATATATATATATTTTTTTTTTGCATATATGTAAAGTAGTACATTGTATAGCAGAAAGTTCATCTCCTGCCTACATACTTTTGCACTGACTATTCTCCTTGCCTAAGATACCTTACTTCCAATTCATAGAACCCATCTCTTTAAGACACAGCTCAAATACCATATTCTAAATGAAATTTCTCTGAATTCTTCCAATCTGTAAGTGCCATGTCTACCAAACTAGTAGGTGTATGTCTATGTATGGATATAGACATATCCACATATAAAACTCAAATATTTATTTATTGTATAGTTATGCTATATGGGTTTTTGTTTTTATACATACTTCTCTTCCTCATTAGAATGTAAATTCATAGTGAGTATAAATTGTTTTATATATCTCATAATGCATCTGGAAGAATTAAATAAGGTAATATGAATAAGGGTACTTTACAACAACAAATTGTTATATAAATATGAGGCATTATAATTATTAACATGATAGATTTAGCATTTTTTCTTTACACATCTTATTTGATAACAGTATCAATAAATATATGTTGGATTCAATTTAATTATAAATGCTTCCAAACAATTCTTGATAAATTTAAAAGAACTTCCTTATAGATTTTTATTCCATTTATCTTTTTCCATGTTTCTTTTTTATGAATTACTTCCTCCCCAAAATAGTCCACTTTCTTGAATACTTTTTCTTCCACTGAAAGATGACATTTTTGGGTAAAATTAATATGGAAACATTAAAACTGACCAAGTAACAGTTCCAGCACACTATTGATACCCAGAACACAAAACACTTCTTGTCACACAGGAATGATAAAATGAAATATTTTACTTTGTTGAAATGCTATTTTCCCTTTTCTTGCAGTTATTGTTGACATACATCTTAGAGGGGGTAATTCCTCTTTTTATAAGAGCTTTTTATTGCTTGTAATTTAAAGTCAAAGTAATTGAGATGTTGATCAGGGAGTTGGAGATGGAAAGGAAAAAGCTTGGGGAAAAGCAGTTTTGACCTGCCATTACATCAATGTACAATTTGTGTTGTGGAAGTTGTTTGGTTTCATTACAATGGTTAAAAAAAGTGCCTTCTTCTAAAAAGATTGAAATGGAAGCCATTGGAAAAACAAAATAAAATGTTAGAAAGCCATTGAATCCAAGGTCATTGAATCCAAGGAGAGTTTTCACTGAATTGTGCCTGAACTATGTAAATCATAGTAGTCATTAATCTTTTATATTCTTGAAAGACAACAGAGTAGATTTTATGCTTTTTAGAGTTCTGTTTTATACTAAGATCCAAGTAAGGGCCCATACAATTTCATCAAAAGCCCTTGCAATATCTCTTTAAAAATAGGAGAAAAATATCTTTGTCCTTTGATTTCTGAGACCTTATTAGCATCTCTACTTGCCTATACTTTTTTTTTGACTCTGTCTTAATTTCAAACTTTTTCATTTATACTGGTGAATATTCCCTAAATGGAACAACCTGTTTCCCATCTATATATCACCTTAATCATTGTTTTTTGTGACCTGTTTTCATCTTTTTAATTCATTATCAAGCAATTCATAAAAGTAATAAATCCCTATTAGAAGCAAGTTACTATTTTAGATATTAGAAATGCAGGTATAAAAAGAAATCATTTTAACCTTCTCGGAATTTATATTTTTTTGAAACATATAGTGCAAAATACAAATATAAGGTGATTTGAAAAAGGAGGGAACGTGGAAAACTAAGGTAAAAAGAATTTTATATTTTTCCTTGAATTGAAAATTCAAGGAAATTTAATATTCTAAAAGCCAAAGAATGTGTCCATTCCAGAAATGGGGACTGCAAAAAGACATTTAGAGATGGATTGCTAGGCTTAGAAAACATTTAGACCACAGACTACATATGAGGAACATTATTAAATTAACCTGAGGAGAATGTAAGTGGAAATATGAAATAAAGTTGAAATCAAATTGTAGAAGATTTTAAGTGTCAAACCAAGGACTACATATTTTATTGGAGAGGTAACAGGGACGAATTAAATTAACATGGTCCTACCTATATCTTAAAGAAATTGTTTTGTTAACTGTGTGGAGGATTCATTCAAGAGGAGATTGATTGGAAATCCAATTTTTTTAAAAAAAGATTATAAAAACATAAAAATTTAAATTAACTAAAAAATTTGTTATTAATTCAAAATAAATTTAAAGCAAAATTAAATGAAAATATACCAAATGGAAACACAATTTAAACAAAACAAAATAAAATTTAAAATTCACCAAAATGTTAGTTTAAATTTAAATAAAAACAAGCAAATTTATTTATATAAATATTTGAATAAAAATTAATTTAATTAAAAATTTAAATTATTGAAGTGGCAAGACCTTGAATTGTAAGTGTACTTCTCATGAAAGTTCAGAGAAGTGGGTGTTGGTAAGAGATATTGTGGAGATAGAATTTCATAAGATACAACAGCTCTTTTGCTCTGGTGGAGTAGGGGGAATAGTTAAAAAAAGAATGAGGAGTTGAGGGTGGTTCCAAGGTTCCAAGGTTCCAAGGTTCCTGCTTTGGTAGAAAGATAATGGTGTCCTCAACAGGACAAAGAAAATTAGATAAAGGGATAAATTAACAGGAAAAAAGCAAGTTCCATTTTACACTTTAAGAATTTTAGATGACTTCAAAACATTTAACTATAGAGTTCCAGAATACATTTGTTGGTAGGGGACTGTAACTCAGGAGACAAATAAGGGCTGCATATGTAAATCTGAGAGTTATCTGCTTAAAAGTAAGAATTAAAATTTTTGAGAGCTGCTAATGAGATCATCAGCAGAGAAAGGGTGTAAAGAGAGAAGGGAAGGCCTCAAAACTGAGCCTTGAGGAAACAGAATAGCTGTAGCTGGTTAAGACCCAGTAGAAAGCTGTGGTCATTTCAAAGCTCCCATGAGTTCAATTATAATATCCATGTAGATGATTTTCATATCCAGACCTGTTCTTTCTTTTAAACTCTAGGCCCTCATTACTGATTGCCTTTTTTTATTTTTTTTTCTCTTTTTTCTTCTTTTCTCTTTTTTTCTCTTTTTTTCTTTTTTTTTCTTCTTTTTTTCTGATTGCCTTTTGAACATTTCAAATTGGATTCCCAAAAAGCATCTCAAACTTATTATGCCCAAAACATAATTTATTGTATTTCTTTCCTAAACCTCTTCTTTTTCTTTAACTAAGGAAAATACCACCATTACGCTAGGTTTTTAGGCTTACACTTTGTACATGACACTAACATCCTTTGAATATACACTAGATATTGAATATCTTGTCAAATCTTGTTGCTTCTACTTTACATTGTTCACCCTGTTCTCTCTACTTACATAACCCAAATGCTGGTATAGGCTTTCATCACCTGTTCTCTCTATTCCATATTTCACTGACTGATTTTCAGCCTCAAGTGAGAAGATTCAGTTTTTTCTCCATAACTGTGCCTTCTATGTTCTACTGCAGGAAAAGTGTCATGAAGTCAAGCTGATTTTCCGTTGTACCACCATGAGGCAACTTTCTCTTTTTGCTGCCAACACAATGTCCTACTTTAGAACTAGAGAGCCTTTGGTAGGAAGAGGAACAACTTTCCCTTTGATTTCGTTCTGTGATTACCCCTTGTGGGAAGAAGAGGAGGAAACTCATTGGAAAGGTGGGCAGATGAAGAGAATACCCAACTTACCAACCAGGCTCTCCACATTATCTGGCACCAGAGATAGCAGGGTGTAAAAATCCAAGGTCTTTGGTTCTCCAAAGTCTGCTCTCATGGGACATAATACTCATGTTTTCCAGTAGTAGGTCCTTAGCTAGGTGACCTAAACATCCACACACATGTACTCATACACATTTAAAAAATCAGCAAAATTCAATCTATTACAGAGTTCTAGTCAAGATATTCTTGTTACACAGCAGCTAGGTGACAAAGTGGATGGAGAACCACCCCTCAGGAGGACCAGAGTTCAAATCTGGTCTCAGAAACTTTAAAATTCCCTAGCTCTGTGACCCTGGGCAAGTCACTTAATCTTAATTGCCTCAGCAAAAAAAAGAAAGAGAGAGAAAGAGAGATAGGGAGATATTCTTGTTACCATGCCTAAATATTGGTTCCTGTTCATTGTTGTTACAGGAAGTATTCAGCTTTTTCATAAATAGGAATTTAAACAACTAAAATTAAACAAACCCAAAAGAGTTCATGACATATTTTATAAATTCAGGATTAATAATCTGCTTCACAAATAAAGAAATGGAAATAACCTCTAGAGGGACTGCCTGAATAATTTTGTTATATGGTTGTCAAAAAGATAATCTTAATAATGTTAAAGTTCTGAAAATAAATCAGTGGTACTGGTCATGAAGCAATATCTGCATTGAACTAAAAATAAACCACATTCTTAATGCATATTTTGAAAAGGTAGTTGGCATGACGACTAAGTTTATTAACATCTATGAGAACTGGAGTTTTGTATACCAACCTTCCCAAACTAAAATAAGAAAATGACAACAAAAAATACAAAGAAATGAAAAGCATGTCAAGAATTTTCTTCTTGATTTGTTGTTGCCTAGATAATAGTCTTCCTGGCTAAGATATATCATTCAGGTTTGAGGAAAAGGATGCAATTTAAATAGAAATAAAAACCTTTATATATCAAACACTGTAATTGTATCATTCATATGCCCTGTTTTTCTTTCAATTTTCATGTACCACTCACCTCAGTAAGCCACAATAGTAATACTTTTCCTTCAATAGTAAGACATTCTTTCCATTTTTATCAACTTCTAAGATATAAATTGAAAATATTAAGTATCCAAATTGTGATTTCCCCAAAATGGATGAGAGATGTAGTATTTTCTGGGGAAATACAGCATACTTGGAATGCTGTTATTCAATTTTGTCCAATTCTTCATGACCTTGTTTATCATATTGTCTCTTGGGTTTTCTTGGTAAAGATACTAAAGTGGTTTGCCATTTCTTTTTTCCACTTGATAATAGTAAACAAAAGTGAAGTGGCTTGCTGGGGGCAAGGGGACCATCACACAGCTAGTTAGTGTTTGAGGTCAGTTTGAACTCAGGCCTTCCTGACTCCAAGACCAGTACTCTATCTACTGAGTCATCTAACTATTTCAAATTTGTAAAGAGAAAATTATTTTATTCAAGAAGCCTCTATTGATTGCAAAATGTATATCTATATTTATGTGTATCTCTCTCTCTACACACACACATACACAAAATACAAACATACACATGCAGATATAGATATGTAATGTTTATTACTGCAATGGAGGATATGCTACACTATATCTAAACATAAGAGAGATTCCTATTGATAGTGGGACTTATCAAATTTCTTCTTATTGTAGATGACACTGTACAAATTCTCTCTCTGAATCTCTCATTGTCTTTTTTCTCTGTCACTCTCTCTGGCTCTGTGTCTTTTATCTGCGTGTCTGTTTCTGTTTCTTTGTCTTCTCATACATGCAGATATACAACTCTGGGGTCTCTCTGGTGAGATTCATCTTAATGCAATATATCTAGGGCCCAGACTACATCTGAAGCATTGTGTACTACTAAATGCCCTGCAGAGAGATAGTGCATGTCCATGCAGCATAATGTTTTGGAAGGAGTGCTGAATTGCTTCCTGACCTAAAAAATTCATACTTTTATTTTATGGACTGTGACAAAATATCTTCTCCCCTCCCTTTCATTTTTCCAAATACATATAAGGATAGTTTTCAGCATTAATTTCTATAAGATTTTGTTTTCCTCTCTATCCCTCCCTTACTCCCTTGGGGAGGACCCCAAAACAGCAAGCAATCTTTTTTTTAATTGTAATAAGTTTATTTATTTTAATATATATAGCTTTATGAATCATGTTGAGAGAGAAAAATCAGAGCAACGGAGAAAAAATTGGAGAGATTAAAAAAATTAGAAAAAAGAAGTGAATATAGCACGTGTTGATTTATAGTCTTTTTAGTTCTTTTTCTGGTTGTAGATGACATTTTTTTAGTCCAAAGTCTATACAATTTGTTTTGGATCACTGAAGTACTGAGAAGAAACAAATCTTTTGTACTTGATCATCACACATTCTTGCTGTTATTGTGTATGATGTATTCTTGATTCTGCTTGTTTTGCTTGGTATCAGTTCATATAAATCCTTTCAGGCCTTTCTAAAATCAGCTTGTTCATCAATTTTTTAAAATAGTGTAATAATATTCCATTACCTTCATATACCATAAATTGTTCAACCATTCCCCAATTGATAGGTATCCACTCCTTTTGCAATTCTTTGCTGCCATAAAAAGAGCTGCTATAAACATTTTTGCACATGTGGGTCCTTTTTTCTCTTTTATGTTTCCTTGGGGTACAGACCCAGTAATGTCACTGCTGAGTCAAAGGGTATGCACAGTTTTATAGCTCTTTGGTCATAGTTCCAGATTGCTCTTCAGAATGGTTGGATCATTTCACAACTTTACCAACAATGCATTAGTGTCCTATTTTCCCCACATCCCCTCCAACATTTATCATTATCCTTTCATCATTTTAGCCAATTTGAGAGTTGTGAGGTGGTACCTCAGAATTGTTTTAATTGGCATTTTTCTAATCAATAATGATTTAGAGCATTTTTTCCCAGAACTATAAATGGCTTTAATTTCATCATCTGAAAATTGTCTGTTCATATCCTTTGACCATTTATCAATTAGGGAGTGACTTGTATTCTTATAAATTTGACACAGTGTTTTATATATTTTAGAAATGAAACTTTTATCAGAAATACTGGTTATAAAGATTTTTTTTCCTGCTTTGAACATCCTTTTGTCCTTGTGCCTGTTGATTTTATTTGTGCAAACATTTTTTAATTTAATGTAATCAAAGTTGTCCATTTTGCCTTTCATAATGTTCTCTAGTTATTTTTTGGTCATAAATTGCTCCCTTCTCCAAATATCTGATGGGTAGGTTATTCCTTGTTCTCCTAATTTATTTATGGTATCATCCTTTTTGCCCTAATCATGTATCCATTTTGACCTTATTTTGATATAGGATCTATGCCCAGTTTCCCAGCAACTTTTGGACAGCAAGCAGTCTGATACAAATTATACATGTATAATTCTTTTAAACATATTTTCATATTTGTCATGCTGTACAAAAAATCAGATCAAAATGGAAAAAAAGCCATGGGAAATGAAACGCAAGTAAACAAATAAACAAAAAGGTGAACATACTATGCTTTGATTCACATACAGTCTCCATAGTTGGATGTGGGTGGCATTTTCCATCTCAATTCTATTGGAATCATATAACTTAGAATTTTTTTAGTGTTTTTTTTATTTTTCATATAACATTTTAAGTTTTTTAAAAATCTTTTTTATTAAAGCTTTTTATTTGCAAAACATATGCATAGGTAATTTTTCATCATTGACCCTTGCAAAGCTTTCTGTTACAAAATTTTCCCTCCTTTCCCCCACTCCCTCCCCAAGATGGCAGAAAGTCTAATACATGTTAATTATGTTAAAAAACTTGACAAATTGAATATGTGTATACATATTTATACAATTATCTTGCTGTACAAGAAAAATTGGATCTATAAGAGGAAAAAAAATCTCAGAAGGAAAACATAATGCAAGCAAACATCAATAGAAAGCATGAAAATGCTATGTTGTGGTCCACCCTCAGATCCCACAGGCCTCTCCCTGAGTGTATATAATTTTCTTCATCACTGAACAACTGAAACTGGTTTAAAACATCTCATTGTTGAAGAAAGCTACGTCCAGCAGTACTTACCATTATATAGTCTTGTTGTTGCCATGTATATTGATCTCCTGGTTTTTCTCATTTCACTCAGCATCAGTTCATGCAAGTATGGTTTAGAATTTTGAAACAATTCAGAATAATATTTATTAATTACCTCTTATGTAAAAAGTCACTTTTGAGGTTCTGGAAATAGAGAAATAACAAAACACTTTTTTATCCTCATAGCATTTTCAAGGAGGGTGCAACATATAAACAAATGAGGAGGTGCAAAGTGTACATAATCTTTTCAAGAGGGTGAAAAGACCTTGGAGAGTATAGACAGTATTACAAAGATTTAAAATTGCATATGATCCACATGGCAATAGAAAATCATAGAATGAGTTCAGAATGTCTGTAGTGTATTGGCTTTGGTAACTCATACAAGAACTAGAAGGAAGGCCACAATATATAGCATACATGTTTGAAAAAAGAGATGAACTGTTCAGGGAGCATGAAGCAGGAATGTGAAATGAGTGTCCCAACTCTTACTCTGGTACCCACAAATGTATTAAATCCACCAGAAAAAGTCCACCAATGTATTAAGTAAATCTCCTTTAGAAAACTTATGGTTGGAAATTGACAATAAATATACAGACAGTGATGGCATGGAAGGCTTAATAAAGAGTACCTGCATTAATCAAATCAACATATCCAAATTCCTGACTCTATCCTTGGCTATACATCTTTTGGCAGCTGTATGTCTGTGGGCTCTCCCTACATGGAATTAGTACTTATTTATAAATTACTGTTTTCCCATTTCATTGGGAGGAGTTTGGGCTCATTGTATTTCAAATTTAATAGTTTAGATATATTAAAGGTCAAATCAGTTCAACTAACTGAATCTTTTAAAATAAGTAATGCAGTAAAACCATTTTATTATGTCAATATAAGTAACTAATGAAGTTAGTTTTGGTTCAAAGATTCTCATTTCAAGCTCATTCTGCCTGGAATTTTTCTAAATGTGACTTTTAGATTAATTTTATTTCTCTTAATGGCTATCATATTGCTAGTTTAAATCAACAATTAGAAAATGAGCAGAGTAGGCATCAGCACCACTCCTTGAAAACTAATGTGTCACATCCTAGCACCCCTTATCTGAGAGAGAGAGTAGTTGTCTTGGAGATGAAGCACTGGACTTCTATTGATGAGGATTAGGATTAATAGTTTTTAGCCTTCCTTATGATATGCAAGCCCTTTAGCAATGGCCTGTAATCCATAATGACAATTAAGAGCTACATAGCTATTGCTCCTTATATCCTCATGCAGAGGTCAGATGGTTGGTTCTATCCTTAGATATGAAGCAAAAGAAAAATACCAAGAAATCTCAGATCACAGGAAGAGTGATAATCATCCATCTCACCTTGCTCTTATTCCTTGTATTCTTCTCATAGGGTTGTCTCTGAAAGCAACTATGTAGTGTCCAGTTCACATATATATCAAACTTCTCTATTTGAATATTGTATTTCTTGGAAGTACTGGGACAATTTCTTCTTAAAATTTTTATTTGTGCACTCTTCATTGTTCCATAACTAGGATGGTTTATTTAACTATTTGCAGTTCTCAGTTATTTAACTATTTGCATTTCTCTAGGGATTGTTTGCACACCCAAAGTTAGCAAATCTTTTTGGGGACAAGAAATTTTAAATTAATTAGCATTGAACATTTTTTTTCTAAATTCTACAAATACCATTTTACATTGCATTTGGTTATTAATGATGGTGAGGATGGGGGTCTGAACAAATTCAAAAGGAAATTCTAGGAGGTAAAGAATCCTGAGCAGGAATTTTGAGTCTATATGTGTAGTTTTTAAGTCAATAGTTATTCTTTCCTGTTTGATATTCTTTCATGCTTTCCAAAGTTTCTATTTCAACTCTCTTTTCTCAAAGTCCTCTATACTATCTCAGCTACTTTCTCACTTTAGTCAACAGTCTTGTTTTCCACTTTTCTCAGAAAATCTGAGCTCCCTCATGAACTCTACTCCATATCTAAAAACTCCAATATATTTCCACACATCTTTTACTCTTTTACTCCAAGGAAGAATTGGTCCTCTTGCTAGTTATCAATATCTTTACTTGTGTGCTCATATAAAATGTAAAATCTTTGAAGGGAAGATACATTTGATTTTTGTCTTTGTATCTCTAACACAGTAACATGCTTAAGAATTCTTGTTGAAATGTGGTGATTCAGGGTAATTTCAGAGGCCTAGAAAGACTTGCATGAAATGATGCTTAATGAAATGAACAGATCCAGGAGATCATTGTACACAGCAACAACAAAATTATATAAAGATCAATTCTGATGGACATGGCTTTCTTCAATGAGATGACTGAGGCCAGTTAGAATGATCTTGTGAAGAAGAGAGCCATCTACACCCAGAAAAAGAACTGTGGGAACTGGGTGTGGATCACAACATAGCATTTTCACTCTTTTTGTTGTTTGTTGTTTGCTTGCATTTTGTTTTCTTTCCCATTTTTTTTCCTTTTTGATCAGATTTTTCTTGTGCAGCATGATAATTGTATAAAAATGTATACATATATTGGAACTAACATATATTTTAACACGTATAACACATATTGAATTACTTGCCATCTAAGGAAGCAGGTGGGGGGAATGGAGGGAAAAATTTGGAACACAAAGTTTAGCAAGGATCAGTGTTGCTCTGCGGGAGAAGCATCGACCCCACACGGCTCTCTAGTCGGCTCTCCCGCCAGCCCGGCCCACCTCCTCTCCCCATCCCCGTCCCGTCCCCGATACAGCAGACTATCTTATCAGTGGCGGCACTTGTTATGTCCCAGATAATGGACTCACAGCGCAGCAATTCTTCAAATGCAGAGATGGGCTCACTTACAATGACTTCCTCATCCTCCAGGGCTACATAGACTTCACGGCAGACCAAGTAGACCTCAATTCAGTACTTACCAAGAGGATCACTCTGAAGACCCCACTTGTTTCATCTTCAATGGACATAGTCACGGAGGCTGGGATGGCTATTGCCATGGCGCTCACAGGGGGTATTGGCTTTATCTATCACAAATGTACCTCAGAATTCCAGGCCAATGAAGTCCGCAAAGTGAAGAAATATGAGCAGGGTTTCATCACCGACCCTGTGGTCCTGAGCCCCAAAGATCGAGCCCGAGATGTGTTTGAAGCCAAGGCAAGGCATGGCTTCTTTGGAATCCCAATCACAGACAATGGCAAGATGGGCAGTCGCCTGGTGGGCATCATCTCCTCTCAAGACATCGACTTTCTCAAGGAGGGGGAACATGACCATCTCCTGGGCAAGATCATGACTAGGCGGGAGGATCTCGTTGTAGCTCCTGCAGGAGTCACACTGAAGGAAGCCAATGAAATCTTGCAGAGGAACAAGAAAGGGAAGTTACCCTCTGTGAATGAGGGCGATGAGCTAGTAGCCATCATTGCCCGAACGGACCTGAAGAAGAATCGGGACTATCCCCTGGCATCCAAGGACACCAAGAAGCAGCTTTTGTGTGGGGCAGCCATCGGCACACATGAGGACGACAAGTATCGGCTTGACTTGCTGGCTCAGGCTGGTGTCGACGTGCTTGTGCTGGACTCTTCCCAAGGAAACTCCATTATCCAAATTAACATGATCAAGTACATCAAGGAGAAATGCAACAACCTCCAGGCTATCGGTGGCAATGTGGTGACAGCTGCACAGGCCAAAAAACTTATTGATGCAGGAGTGGATGCCCTGAGAGTTGGCATGGGCAGCGGCTCCATCTGCATTGGGTAGGAAGTGCTGACATGTGGGCAGCCTCAGGCAACAGCTGTATACAAGGTCTTGGAATATGCTCGGCACTTTGGTGTACCTGTCATTGCTGATTGTGGCATCCAGAACGTGGGTCACATTGCCAAAGCTCTGGCTCTTGGAGCTTCCACAGTGATGATAGGCTCTCTGTTGGCAGCTACCACAGAGGCCCCAGGCGAGTACTTCTTCTCTGATGGAATCCGGCTAAAGAAATATCGGGGGATGGGCTCCCTTGATGCCATGGACAAGAACCTGGACAGCCAGAACCATTACTTCAGTGAAGCAGACATGATCAAAGTGGCTCAAGGGGTGTCTGGGGCTGTGCAGGACAAAGAGTCCATGCACAAGTTTGTGCCCTACTTGATTGCTGGCATCCAGCACTCCTGCCAAGATATTGGGGCCAAGAGTCTAATTCAAGTCAGGGCCATGATGTATTCAGGGGAGCTGAAATTTGAGAACAGGACGTCATCTGCTCAGGTGGAAGGTGGTGTCCACAGCCTCCATTCCTATGAAAAGCAGCTGTTCTGAAAAGTGGCCCTCTTTGCTTTTACTGCCTCTCACCTCTTCCTCTCTAGGTTTTTCAATAAAAAAGCTGGATATTAAAAAAAAAAGATCAATGTTGAAAAATTATCCATGCATATGTTTTGAAAATAAAAAGCTGTAATAAAAAAGTATTATGGTAATTCAAGAAAATTCCAATACACTAGTGATGCAAAGAGCCATCTGCATCCAGAGAGAAAACAATCAAGACTAAATTTGTTTCAAAGCATAGTTTTTCCCTTTTTTTGGGCAGTGGTTTTGCTTTTTTTTTTTTCTTTTCTTTTCTTATTTTTCCCCTCCTTTTGATCTGATTTTTCGTGCACAGCATTATGACTATGAAAATATATTTAGAAGAATTGCATATGCCTAACCTATATCAGATTGCTTACTGTCTAAAGAAGAGGAGGAGGGATAGAGGAAGAAAATTTAAAAAAAAGAATTCTTAGTGATTGTTAATCTGTTTGCAGTGGATAGTGTTCAAGGTCTATTCTCAGGAAGATACTCACCTTCTTGCATTCAAATCTGGCCTCTAGCTTTGTGACCCAGGGAAAGTCACTTAATCCTATTTTTTTCTCAATTTCTTCATCTGTAAGGTGAACTGGAGAAGGAACCCAGAAAGTTACTCCCAAATCTTTGCCAAGAAAATCCAAAATGGGGTCACAAAGAGTCAGACAAAACTAAAAACAAATGAACAACAAAATATTTTCCTTCTATGATCAGTACTGATGATTCCTTTTTTTTTTCTTTTATCCTATTTATCTTCATGGCTCTTTCTTGGATAACTACAGATATGCCTATATCTGTCCCATTCTTTAACTGAATCAACAAACAAATATTGCTACTTCACCATTTCTTTAACCTTGCTACCCTATAAATTTAACACCTTATCTTCCTCTTTCTTTTCTCTATGAGACTTGGAGAAATTTTTCTAATATTGTCTATGTTGCATCACTTCCTTTCCTTTCCTTTCCTTTAAAAAAATCATTGCATTAAATACAAAATAAGAAAAAAACAGAATAGAAAAAGAAAGACAGAAAAAGAAAATAAACATAATAAAATAGAATAGCAAGAAGGACTCAAAATATATAACAAATTTCCATTTCAAGAAAGCATAAATAATAATAGAAGAAATTATATTCATGAGTATCCATCTTTTCTCTGTTTCCTTTTAGATTTTTCTTTTTTGGGGGCAGCTAGGTGGCGCAGTGAATGGAGCACCAGCCCTGAAGTCAGGAGAACCTGAGTTCAAATCTGGTCTCAGACACTTAGCATTCCTTAGCTGTGTGACCCTGGGCAAGTCACTTAAACTCAGTTGCCTCAGCAAAAAAAAAAAAAAAGATTTTTTTTCTCTGCTGCACACATTTTTTGTTACTTCATTCTTTTTCCCCCTTTCATTCTCCCCTCCCTCAAGTAGGATGCAGTTAGGCACAGACATATTTACACACACACACACACAAACACACATACACACACATATATGTGGGTACAGGTGTGGGTGTGTCTGTCTGTCTGTATATATCTATATGTGTATACAAATATATATATTCACACCCACACACAGACCCACACATTTATACACATATATGCATATATACACATATGTGTGTATACATACATATATGTATTTATTCATATGTAAACATGAATCTAAAATATTAGTATGCAATGTAATTGTAGATTTTTTATGTAATATAGGTTTTTCTTTTGATAGAATCTTTAAATTTGACTTTACCTAAGATCAATGATTAGTAGCCTTACTTTTTTTCTAATAAATTCTACTTCTGATCTTTGATATAGTGTCTTCTTTCCTATATCTGCTAAATCTCCTACTTAAATTCTGTTCCTAAACTTGCCTTGCTATTGGTTAACCTCTCCCCATCCATGCATCTCTCCCTTATCTTTTTACCTCACCTTTTACTTCCCCTTCCCTCTATCCCTCTTCACTTATTTGTTTATACATTTTGGAGGGTGCTATGCCCTTCATGGTATATATGTATTTAACCATTTCTAATGTGAGAAAGTTTTCAGAACTCCGAGCACTTTTCCCCTCTCTAATGTCTCTGTGTCTATTCTTCCTCTGCACTTCATTTATATATTACTATTTTTAGGATTTTTTTAGAAAGTTTGCTTTTTTAGAGTCAGATCACGTTCAATTCTGCTCTAATCTTTCTTTTGAGCTACCCAATTACTGATGTCAATCTTAAATATATGGCATACATTTACATGTAAAAGAAACAAAATAAAACAAAATATAAACAATTTGTTCTTGTTGAATTCCTTCAAATTAATCTTTGATATTGGGTCTTACATTAAGTTGAGGTTTGGTCAAAAAAGTCTGGAAAATCTGTAAGATTGTTGAATGTCCATTGTTTTTCACTGAATATTATGGATAATTTTGCTGGATATGATATTTTGACCACAGACTTAATTTTTTTTATTACTGGTAGATATGATTCCGGGACTTTCAGTCCTTTATTGTGACAGCTAATAAGTCCTTAACAATTTTAATTGTAGCTTCAACATATTTGAATTTTTTTTCTTGTTTCTTGCAAAACTGTCTTTTTGATCTGGGGCTTTTGAAATTTGGCAATAATATTCCACAAAGACTTTGAGGTGGTGATCAGTGGAGTTTTTCTGTTTCTACTTTCCCCTTAAGTTCCATAATTCCAAAGCAATTTTGTTGGATTATTGCTTGCATTATTGTGTCAAGGTTCTTTTTGTTTGTTTCAGCTTTCAGGTAATCCAATCATTCTTATATTTTCTCTTTGTAATCTGTTGTTTTTGTTATTGGATTTCAGTGACGAAGGACTATGCAAGGGTACCTGCCTTATATTTTTGTTTGTTTGTTTGTTTGTTTTTTACTTCATGTCCTCCTCTGAAGATGAATCCTGGTCTTCCTTATTCCCATAGTAAGTTTCTATGGTTAGATTCTTTCTTCTTTGCTTGTTCACTCTTTTTTTTTTAATGAGAAATATTAACGTGAGCACCTCTAAATTTTGGGTGGAGGATGGTTCCTCTAGGTTACCTTCAGCTCTTTCCTCTGACCTGGAATGCCAAATTAAAAACTCCCCACTCCTTCAAGTGCCTATAGCCAGCAGTCTCCCTGGATGACTGCCTCTCTATGTGCTGGTTCTTTCTTGTCCAGGGCCTGTCTTTGCCACAAATGGGGCCTGCATTCCTGATGAGCACAGGTTCCCTCAGTCTTCTCAGACCCTCAGTCCACAAACTGTCTAGAAGATGAAAGTTCTTGTGCTTTGGAATGACCCTCTGACCAAATCCATCTAGACCCAGAGGTCCCCACTTGATGTTTCTGTGCAGTTAGCCTGGAGGTATTTGAATTTCACACTGGTTAATCCTTGGCCAGTCTCTTTATTCTGATATTCTTGGTTTATCTGGAGAGGATTCCTCTTCTCCCTCAATTCTTTTTGATTTTTCACCAGTCTATGTTTGCCCTGAGGTGCAAATTTGTTTTGTTTGAGTTTACTGACCTACTTTGCCATCCCATAATGCTCCCTCTCTACCTTTACTTTTCAACTCTACCATATGAGTGAAATTACTCTCTCCAAATATTTCAGCTACCTGCCAAATCTAAATTCTATTGGCCTTCCTTCAGTTCTCATTTTCCTTCACTTGTTTGGCTTTGGTATTGTTGATCATGCCTTCTTCCTAATCCTATTAATATTCCTGGTTATACTTCCTTCCTTCTATTGATTCTCTGTCTCTTTCTCTGTTTCTTTTTCTTCCCATGTTTGTGGGAACATTCTATATCTCCCTTGGTCCATCCCTTAGCCTCTGCTTCTATCTCATAGTTTCCTGATAGATGATTATGTCAGATCCCAGAATTCAGTGCACTTTAATATCAGCTAAACGTAGAGCTATAGTCTATGTTTTATACTCAATTCCATTTTCTTATGGCTAATTAACTAATGGAAATCTCCAAATGATGTTCCATGGGCATCTTAAGCTCAAGGTACCTAAATTCAAAATGAATATTGCCTCATTTAATTCCAGCTTTCTTCAATATTTTTCTATTTATATTGAGTGTATCATCATCTTTTCAGGCACTGAGGCTCATAATTCCCCAATCACTGTTGCCTGATCTTTCTTTATCACCGTCTATTTCTAAGCAATCACCAAATCATTTTATTTTTTGTAGCTAACTTTTTTATCCCCTCACACTCTTATTCAGACTCCCATGACCTCTTTTCTATACTATTGTAATTGTAATAGCTTTCCAATTGATCTCTCTATTTTCAGTTTTTCCTTCTCCAGCCGGTCTACATCCTTCTCATAATAATCTTTCTTTGGTAAAGATCTACCAATGTTATTTATGTATTCAAAATCTTCCAATATTTCTTCCTCCCTCTGTGCCCTTATAGGATGGAGTACAGTTTTCCTCAGCTGAGTGCATAGATTATTTCAACATGCCTTTCTAAACTTTAAGACCATAGAATCAGAGTCCTCAAGCTGGAAAGGCCCTTAGATATTATGTAGTTGAATCCTCTCCTTTTACAGATAAAGACAATGAATTTTAGTGATTATTCCAAAGCCATACATGTAGTAAATTGCAGAGATGATCACTAAATTCAGTTACTTTGACTCAAAATCAAATGCATTTTTCCCTGAAAGTGTATCTTCTAGGAGTAATTTATGTTAGATGCTAGAAAAAAGTGATTTTGGATATATATCAGTTTGGTAAAGGAGAATCTGAGTTTGGA
>JAJPUD010022717.1:0-14268 GCA_023553655.1 Myrmecobius fasciatus | reverse complement strand
GGCCCCACATGTGCAAGAATGTTTGTGGCAGCCCTCTTTGTAGTGGCTAGAAACTGGAATCTGAATGGATGCCCATCAATTGGAGAGTGGCTGAATAAATTATGGTATATGAATGTTATGGAATATTATTGTTCTGTAAGAAACAATCAGCAGGATGATTTCAGAGAGGCCTGGAGAGACTTGCATGAACTGATGCTGAGTGAAACCAGCAGAACCAGGAGAACATTATACACAGCAACAAGACTATACGATGATCAATTCTGATGGACATGGTTTTCTTCAACAATGATGTGATTCAAACCAGTGCCTATTGTTCATTGATGAAGATAGTCATATACATCCAGAGAGAGGCCTGAGGGAACTGAGTGTGAACCACAACACAGCATTTCAACGCTTTCTGTGAATATTTCCCTGCATTTTGTTTTCCTTCTTAGGTTGTTTTTTTTTTTTTTTTCTCTTTCTAGATCTGATGTTTCTTGTGCAGTAAAACAACTGTATAGATATGTATACCTATATTGGATTTGTCTAAAATTTAACATATTTAGCATGTATTATATTACCTGTCATCTAGGGGTGAGGGGTGGGGGGAAGGAGGGGAAAAGCTTGGAACAAAAAAACAAGTTTTGCAAAGGTCAATGTAGAAAAATCACTCGTATGTTTTGTAAATAAAAAGCTTTTAATAATAAAAAAAATGAACTGATGCTGAGTGAAATGAGCAGAACCAGGAGATCAATATATACGGCAACAACAAGACTATATAATGATCAATTCTGATGGACATGGTTCTCTTCAACAATGAGATGTTTCAAACAAGTTCCAGTTGTTCAGTGATGAAGAAAGCCATATACACCCAGGGAGAGGCCTGTGGGAACTGAGTGTGGATCACAATATAAGATGTTTGCTTGCATTATGTTTTCCTTCTTAGATTTTTTTTCTTATAGATCCAATGTTTCTTGTACAGCAAGATAATTGTATAAATATGTATATACATATGCTATTTGTCAAGTATTTTAACATAATTAACATGTATTAGACTTCCTGCCATCTAGGGGAGGAGCTGGGAGGAAGAAGGGAAAAATTTGTAACAGAAAGCTTTGCAAGGGTCAGTGATTAAAAATTACCCATGCATATGTTTTGCAAATAAAAAAGCTTTAATAAAAAAAATTTATTGTCTTAAAAGAGTACTGAGGAATTTTAATATGAAAATAATGGGCCTGGAGGTGGAGTGGGGTAAGAAAAGAAAGCCTCGTGTAGAAAAGAAAAAGAAGGGAGAGGAACTTGCTATTTCTCATAATTGTGGTGAGATAAATATACAAACATGGAGTAAGAAGTGAGGGATGAAGGTTTCTGAAGAACCTCAACCTTATCTGAAATAAACTGAGGAGAGTTGAATAGGCATGCACAAACAGTTTAGTGTAGAAATACTTCAACTTCAACAGGGAAAAAAACAAGAAGGATGGGAAGGAACATTGAAAGGGAAGATAATACCTGGGAAGGAAGAGTTATAAAGCAAAACAAATTTCTTGATCATGAAAGGGGCAAGAGGGGGAGGGAGAAAGGTAAAAGGAAAAAGGAAAAAAATAAAAGGAAAGACCAATAATATAAAGGAGGTGCCTTTCAATTGGAGGGGAATAACAACAAATTTTGTTGAGTGAATAGACTCAATATATTCAAAGAATGAAAAAATCAAGTTCAGAAAGAAACAAGACAAACAACATCCTTTTGAAAGCAGTATATATAGAATTATATTCTTTTTTTTTCCTTTTAACACAAGTGTTATGGAATAGTCACAGTTTCATATATGTGTATTTTCTGAATTAAAAAAAAAGTCATTACACCCTTTGAGTGGGCACTTTAAAGGAGCAGGCTTGTAAATGTTTGTTTGTTGATGATTTTCCAGTTCATAAAATCAAGAAAAGTAATTTATGATTGATTATTTGCTGGTTTTTTGTAGAGATTATCTATTTTTGATCTCATGATAGTCCTGTTAGGCATCATAGACACTCATCCCCATTTTGAGGAAGAGAAAACTGAAACTCAGAGAGGCTGAGCTGCTTATAGTTACACAATAGGTAAGGGCCAGAAGTCATATTTGAAGATTTCCCAGGCTCTGAATCTAGCAGTATACTCACTCTACCCCACTAGTTTTCATTTTTAGATAGCCTTAAGTATTTAGATAACTGCCTAAACCTTCTGTATGTTTTGCCTTTGGAGACAAAATAGGTCTGGAGAGGCTTAGTATGCTCTGTCTATTGCAATACCATTCTTCCAGTGGGCATTTAGTCAATTTTAATGGATAAATGTACAAAACTAATACATTTACATTACACAACCTCTATACAACCACCTTAATGGTAATTAGGGGATTCAGAGAGTGTAATAATAACATCTTAAAAATGAAAGTCTCCTGGGCTCAGGGATGGTGCATGTTACAGATTGGAGTTATGTTTATGTTTGGT
Organism: Myrmecobius fasciatus; assembly: GCA_023553655.1. Lineage (NCBI taxonomy): Eukaryota > Metazoa > Chordata > Mammalia > Dasyuromorphia > Myrmecobiidae > Myrmecobius > Myrmecobius fasciatus. The sequence goes on along the minus strand of JAJPUD010022717.1, from coordinate 11,809 downwards.
ACTAATTTCACACCAGCCTTAAATCACCCTCTAGTAGGCATTTAATAGGGCATGCATGGCCCTGATTATGTGTGTAATGTGCAGAGGTGGGAGGAAGATTGAATTATAGGGAATGAGGCTCATTTAAACACTGAAGTTTGATTTGGTAGTAGAAGTAGAATTCCAAACTTCCTTAATTTATTAGTCTGTGGCTTAAGTTATTTTTGGTTCCTCTATCCTTTTTTGAAACTTATTTATTCTTTTCTTTCAAAAACACATCTTCTTTCACAAGCCCAAGGGAAAGATTCTGAAAATAAGATTCTTTGGACTCGGGAGACATTTTTAGTACTTTATGGAAAAGGATGGAAAAGAGAAACTCAGTATGTCCATGAGTTGCTTATTCTGCTCCTGTTAAAATAGGACAAGTATTTCAAAGTGTCATGGAGGAGCTTGCTTTGGCACTAAATATGAAATGATCTTCCCTTTGGGAAGAAGGAGAGACAAATCCAGCCAAATAAAACTTCTGTACATGATTTTAAACAGCTGTTTGTGCCTTGTCAAAAGCATGTCATTTTGTGCCTCTATCCCAATCACAATGTGATGATATGTCCTCTAAGGGGCATATCACTTTTGGTATATAAGCCCAATTTTTCTTTCCTTCTAAATAATCCTTCTATAAACTTGAACCCCATAAATCAATATTGATATCCTCTATCAGGCTCCTCCCCTAATAAATCCTGATATAATTAAAATAACCACAAAAACTGAGTTATCCATTATCAAGGAATAACTTGATGACATTTCTACCCCCCAATCTTGAAACAGTCATTTAACAGAATTGCAGAAACTCAAGAGTTGGAGGGGATCTTAGAAGCCATGTCCAAATTTAGAAGATCCATACCACATATTCAAATGGACAATTTGTGCTCAAGCTGTATAGAGCATTCCAAGCTCAGATTTGATCAGCCACAGTTGAGCATCCTGTAACTTGATTCTGACATAGTGAAGTCATTTTGGTTCTTTTCTGGGATGAAGGATAACAACCAACTAAGTTCAACCAACACAATGAGGGGAAGCTTGCTATTTCTTCAGATATCATTCTGAGACAACGGTAAAGGTTAAGAAGTTTTTCCTTTGACCCAAAGGAAATTTTCCACTCATTATTTTATCCACAGTTATTTCACTAGAGAATTAAGCAGAGATCCATTTGGATTTGTGGTTGTTCAGTTATGTTCAGAGATACCCAACTCTTTATGACTCCACTAGGTGTTTTCTTGGCAAAGATTTTGGAATAGTTTGCCATTTCTTTCTCCAGTCCATTTTACAGATGAGAAAACTGAGGTAAGCAGAGTTGAATGAGTTACCCAGGGTCACACAACTAGTAAGTGTCTGAGATTGGATTTGAATTCACAAAGATGAGTACCTGAACTCAGGGATCTATCATAAACCATGCTGTTTCTCAATAATAGACATAGTGACTTTAAAAAAATTTTCTAATGAGCTATTTTTTTGGCCTTTTTGCTGAGGCATTTGGGGTTAAGTGACTTGCCCAGGGTCACACAGCTAGGAAATGTTAAGTGTCTGAGACCAGATTTGAATTCAGGTCCTCCTGACTTCAGGGCTGGTGCTTTATCCACTGCGCCACCTAGCTGCCCCTTAATGAGCTATTTCACATTTCTTTGGCTTTGTTTTATTTTTTCTTGATTTATCATAAAGTCATTAGCTTCTACTTGCTTAATTTTAATTTTTAAGGAATTATTTTCCTTATGAGTTTTTGTACCTCCTTTCCCAATTGGCCAATTTCCTTTTTTAGGCATTCTTCTCTTTGTTAGCTTTTTGTATTTCCTTTTGCCCCACTCTCAGTTCTTTTCCTAATTTTTCCTCTATTTCTCTTACTTGATTTTCAAAATCCCTTTTGAGCTCTTCCATGGCTTGAACCCAATTCTTCTTTTTCTTGGAGGCTTTGGATTTAGGATCTTTGACTTTGTTATCATCTTTTGAGCGTGTGTTTTGATCTTCCTTGTCACCATAGTAATTTTCAATGGTCAGAAACATTTTCTGTTGTCTCCTCATTTTCCTAGCCTATTACTAGGCTTTTAACTTTTTGTTAAAGTAGGTCTCTGTTTCCAGAGTGGAGTGTGCATTGTCCCCAGCTTCAGAAATTTTGTGCAGCTGTTTTCAGAGATCCTTCTAGGGACTGACCACAAACTTTCATTTCTGTCTTGTAGCTATTAGGAGTATCAGTGCCCCACTATAGCTGTAAGACCTAGTGTACTAAAACAATAGAGTCCTGATTTTCTGATGTTGGGGCCAGGACTGTGCTGGAATTTTGTGCAGGACTTCTACCCCATTGTCACAGATCCTCTCCACTGACCTTTCAAGTCCTCCCTAGTGTCTCCAGGCTGAGAGGTTTAAAAGCCACTAGCATTGCCCCTGATTCAGATTTATAAGTCCCACCTTGCTGATGATGGGGCTCATACTGGAACCTGGGCTGGGTCTGGGTCTGGATCTGGGGTCAGGGCTGCACTGTTGCAATCCGCATTTTTGACTCCCATTCTGGTGTCATAGACATTTTTTGGACTCCCACTCTGGTGTCATAGACATTTTCTGCTGATCTTCTAAATTGCCTTCAGCTGGAAAATGTGCTATTCCATCTTTTTAGGTGTTCTGATGCTCTAAAATTTGTTTGGAGTAATTATTTAAAGGAATTTGGAAAAGTTTGGGGGAGAGGTTGGGCAAGTTCCTGCCTTTACTCTGCAATCTTGGTTCTGCCTCCCAGAATTGCTTTTCCTTATAACTGTAACCTAAGTCCCAAAGTCTATTGGTATGGAAGTCTCTCCTCACTGGTGAAGCCCAAAGAATACCCTGTACCTTTGTGATGGGGCAGGTGGACTTGACAAGAGTGAGAAAAAGCACAAGTTTTCTCCCTTTGAGGTTGAAAGTTTTATCAGACTCCAGTCTTTTGGGGCTTCAAGCATTCAAACATTTCAACTCTGAGAGAGAAGAGACCAACTCCTCTTCAGATTGTTGAAGGAAAAAACCCTGGGAAGAAGTCAACATAAGAGGAGTTGGCAGTGTCCTTCTGTTCCTATCCCTAGTTTGTTATATTAGAGATCTATCTTTTGCTTCAGCTGAATTCTCTCATTTTCAATGGGAGAGTTCCTTCACTTTACATTGTCTATCATTTATTCTTCTATATACACTTCCTCTGGTTCTATTATTTTTTTCTTCAAGTTGGATTAATTGGTTTATTTATTATCTACTACATAAATTCATTGTGGAATTGGTATTTGGTGAGAAAAGAGTTGTCTTGTTTATAAAGCTTGGGATCCTGCTTTCCCTCAATTAAACAGATCAAAAGTTATATTGAGCCTGAAAACCACATCCTCTAAACTAACAATATTTAAGGAGACAGATAGATACAACAACATCTTGCCTGTTCACATCTTCTAAATGTCTCTATGTCACTCATCTTTAATTCTTTGAAGACCATTGTATAACATCACTCAAGCATCATTGGAAGAATATGGCTATTAAAAGATAAGTCTTTGTTTCATGGAGAAGCATGGAGAAGGGGTCTATTAAAGTCACTGCACAATCTCCCAAAGGCAATCTAGCCTGCTCTCCTTTTCATTTCTCTGCTCAATTCATTGTCTACCCAGAGTGGCCATCTAAGGAATATGTCGTGATAATTTAGCTCTCTGGCTTCCTCTGTAGCTGGATAATAAGCTGACTTTAAATTCTGCCTCTGAAATCTGTGAGACTCTGAGCAACCTCTGATGCAGTTACCACAATGTCATCCACAAAAAAAGATCATCTAGAGGACATCCATATGTACCAGTTGTGATTCTGCATCTGGTGGTTCAAATAAATGGTTGTTCTGGGAGGATCTGGGAGCCACAGGTCACAGGAGATAATGAACTTTCCTTGAAAGGGCTTGGATCTAAATGTCCAGGGGTGCCAGTGCCATGCCATGGTCAAAATTATAGCTATTTCTTAGTAATAAGAGTAGAGGGGCAACAAGGTGGTGCAGTGGATAGAGTACCAGCCCTGAAGTCAGGAGGACCTGAGTTCAAATCTGGTCTCACTTAGCACTTCCTAGCTGTGTGACCCTGAGCAAGTCACAACCCAATTGCCTCAGCAAAAATAAGAATAAGAATAGATCAATCAGATGAAGTCTTTAGCAGAGTAGCAGATGATTCTTAAAAATAGGTAGCAATCACTTCTGGATGAATAAAATAGGGATAAGGACTGTCAATTCCTTCACATTTTGCAACATTTTTTTTTGTCTTAGTGCTCCAGACCAGAGAAGATATTTGTGATCAAAAGAATGGACCTTAAGGGGCAGCTAGGTGGCTCAGTGGATAGAGCACCAGCCCTGAAGTCAGGAGATCCTGAGTTCAAATCTGGTCTCAGACACTTAACACGGTCTAGTTGTATGACCTTGGGCAAGTCACTTAGCCTCAATTGCCTTGGAAAAAAAAAAAAAAAAAAAAAAAGAACTGACCAAACCACTGGTATGGTATACTTTGCTGCTTAACCCTGGAATTTTTCCCTCAAGCCTTCCCAGAGACATGGTTTGGAGTAAGAAAACTGTTAACATCTGCCTTGTGACTTCTATCTAATAGTGCCTCGGTGGTACTTTGGTATTCTGGATAGATCGCTAGACTTGGAACCAGAAAGACATAACTTCAACTTCAGACACTTAAGTGATCCAGCACAAGTCAGTCACTTCAACTTTGTCAGTCTCAAATTTCTTTATCTGTAAAATAAGGACCGTAATAACACTTAACTCCCAGAGTTGTGGAGAAAAAATGAAATATGTGTGAAATACTTTGAACTCTAAAGCACTGTATCAAGGCTAACTACTATTATTGCTATTAGTTTTAACTACTGCCACAAGCACCTGCTCCTACCACTACTCTCTCCTCTTCCTCTCTATCTTCAGAAGCCACTCTAGCAGAAAACTCTATCCTTTAGTTTCTAATTAGCAATTGTTCTCTCTCTCCTTGAGATGAGAAGAAATTTAACTCCCAAGGTCCTTAACAACTTGAGCTTCCTTATGAGGCAGTCAGTACAACTTTGACAGAAGGATCATTATGATAATAAAACTCAGAATTCATCACTCAAGAAATCTATTACATATTTAGTACTTCCTCTTGTTGTTTGTCCTTCATTTTCAAAGAAGATCAATGACATAATAAGTTGTCTTTACTCACATGTGATTTGGATTTAAGTGAGACCAAGTCCAGGAACAAGACAACAGTCAAGATGGCTGGCAATGACCTGGGATGCAGTGGATAACTTTGGCATCTCCCATATCTGAACAAGCTCTAAGTATTCCACAGTGTCTGCTTTTGCTGTCCTTGCGGCTATAAGAATAAATTGTTCTCATCTATCCATTCTGTCTTTATATGCTTGGGATACATCCTGATGGGTTTGAAACTTGTTTGTAACATTCAACCTAGTTTAGTTCATCTAACAAGAAGATTTTACCAATGTGTAAAAACTTCTTGTTTTCTACAACTTATTGGAGCCACAAGTGAGAATTGGGAGAATCAGGTGGACACCCAAAGTGAATGAGCTTGACGAACTATCAAACTAGAGATTTAAGTTCTCTCTGAATATCCCATATCCTGCAGTATTTCCTCTATAAAAAGAAAGAAGATTGATAGATGTTCTGAAAGTCAGTGATAAATAGGTAGCAGTCATACTAATAGAACAAACAGACCTTACTTTCCCTAAGTCAATAATATAGACTGATAACAGTATATTGTTTTGTTTTTTCCCCCCAAAAATAAGCTAAGTCATTTATTTCTAGAAATCAGGAGTGAAATTATGGGCAACATCCATGCTAACTTAATCAATGATATGTTGACAAAGAAGTATTTTGCAAATTACTGATTTAAGCATATTTGTTTATATAGCAGTACTGAGTTTCATGATAGCAATTTAGCATCAAGCAATTGCCACCAGAAGTTATATATGTTAGAGGATTTAGTAGCTGGTTCAGATTATACAATGAAGGCTGAAAACTGTATAATATCATGACTTCAGGTTGACAAAATTTAGCATCTACCAAACCTAGAAATATATGCTCATGTCACTAGAATTATACACTGGAAGTTTATTTACCTTTCAAAACTAAAATATGACAAATGTCTGTACTACACAAATAGAAAGCCTCAAGTATCCTTTTAAAATTCAACAAATAAACTCCATCATTAGACATATCATTTATCTAAGAATTAAGAATTATATTTTGAATGTCAATATATTGAAAGTTTATAATATCCAAACTACGTGAAAACTTTAAAAATATTGAAATCTAGGGAAGACATAAAAACAATGTGACAACAGGATGAGGTCTACGTCATTCCCATCAGTCTGTTTCTTAATTTGTCTTGAAGATGATTTCATTGATACTACAAATTAACTTACATTTCAATATTACATTTGTAATTACAAAAAGAAGTCATTTTGTTCACCTTCTCAGTAGCAGAATATTAAGTATAAAAGAACAATAAAAAGATAATGGCTTATCTTTGAACTGTTTCTATATTAATGCTATAATAAAAGTTAAGGTTGAAATAACAATGTAATGTTAATATCAACAATTCATATTTATATAATATGCTGTTGTTTTACTCCCAGTTTCAACTACAAATACTCTTGGCTTATTATGGCTTATCTGAGTTTTATTTTATTTATTTTTTACTCTCTTTTCTATTAATTTTTTATTTTAATTGATTTATTTTGTTTTGGTATCTTTATATTTGAATATATAGGTCGCTACTCCTCTACTCAATGATTTATCCCTTGTAATATAAAATAAGAAACATGAGAAAAAAGTTTCATGAAATTGACCAACATATCAATCTGACAGAACAAGCAATATTTGAAATTCAGAACGCCCCATGTCTTCAAAGGGAGGAAGGCACCATTTCTTCTCTCTTTTTGGGGGAAAAGCTTGATCATTATAACCATGCAGCATTCATTTACTTTTAAAAAACTGACTCCATGTGCAACATTGGAGACTTGTATGTATTGCTTTTCCTACTTCTGTTATTAATGCTTCATCTGTTTATTCAATAAGCACTTATTAAGCATTTACAATGTGCTAGGCATTGTACTAAGTGCTAGAGATACAAAAAAGAGTCATAAGACCAATCTCTGTCTTCAAGGATCTTATAATCTAATGGAGGGAGATAACATGCAAACAAATACATACAAAAGAAACTATAAAAATAAATATAAAGGATAATGAAGGATGAATAAGAAATAATTAAAAGAGTGAGAGCAATGGAATTAAAAGGTATTAGGGAAAGCTGCTTAAAGGAATTAGGTAACTAGGTAACTCATTTTCCTGAGTTCAGATATGACTAGTTGTGTAACCCTGGGCAAGTCACTTAATCTTGTTTGTCTCATTTTCCTCATCTATAAAATGAGCTGGAGAAAGAAATGGCAAACCAAACCAGGTTGCCAAGAAAACCTCAAATGGGGTCACCAAGAGTCAGATATGATTAAAACTACTGAACAACAAAAAAGAAAGATTTCTGGGGCAGCTAGGTGGTACAGTGGTTAGAGCACCAGCCCTGAAGTCAGGAGGACCTGAGTTCAAATCTGGTCTCAGACACTTCCTAGCTGTGTGACCCTGGGCAAGTCACTTAACCCCAATTGCCTCAGCAAAAAGAAAAAAAAAAACAAAAAAAGAAAGATTTCCTTTGGGAGGTGGGATTTTAGTTAGGACTTACTTATTGTTTCTGGATTAGGAAAGTGTAAAAGAAAGATCTTCCTCTGTGATGATCTACCTATCATCTATATATCTCTACATACATATACATGTATTCAAATCTCTTAGTGCCGATTTAAGCTATTAAAGTTTTTAAGTTAATATTTAAGCTAACAATAGCTATTAAAACTATTTAAGTTATTGTAGACTTATCTGTCTCTCTCCATCTATCTATCTAGTATCACAATGAGGATTTAATATCTCTGTCATCCTCCACAACAAATGGTAATACAGCCGATACCAGTATTTTCATGGTAGCTTCTTTGTTTTTTGCATAATATAAACAGAGAGACACATAATGAAGTGCTCAGAGCATGGACCTAGAAGTTAAGAAGAAGTACATAGCTGTACACACATACTGTTTGATCTTGGGCAAGTCCTTTTGCCTCTCAGTGACTCAAAGCATTTCCTGAGCCTGCTGATGTGTATTGATAGGGAAGTATCCATACCAAACTTTTTCATATTGATGAAATTGTATATCCAGACCAAAAATCAGGAGAGATATGGGACAAAACAGCCAAATTACACAAGAATACTTGCTATATTGCCTTATTTTGAAACAAACTTCTTTAACTCCTTTATTTACACCTCTGAGAAGAATGTGTTAACTATCCTATTTAACCATCTTTTTGTCTTCTGGATTTTAATCAAAGGAATGAAATGAACCACATTGAACCACAGTTGCAATTTTAAAATGCAAACAATTCAATTAATGTTTGTAGAAAGTCTAATACTGGTATGAATCTTATCAAATTTTGTCCCTTTTCCTTGCCCCTTTGCCAATCTGCTATTTCCACTGAATCTATCAAAAGGATTGTTTCACAGGTCTGAGGATTATTTTCTATTCTTTCTTATGTTTCCAGAGTTAAAAAAAAAATTAAAATGCTTATTTAGGTTGGTGCTAGAAAGACAGATACTGACACAGCAGACATAATCCGTTGTCTGTCCCATACTTGAAACCTTTCCAATTTGGTAGATTATGACAATGTGAATGACATATTTTTTGAACCCATGATCATTTCAACGCCACATTGAGGTATTGGAATAATAACCTAAAGATTATGGAATATCAGATTTGGAAGCAACTTCAGCGATTCTCTAACAACCCCTGTGGAAAGCATGAAACCTTTCTGTATGATAGTTTTTCATTTCATAGTCTGTTTAACCAATAAGTCTCATAACTTATTAGACTAATCTAGAAAACAAAACAAATAAACAAAAATGTTTCCCTTTAAATTGACATGTTTTGTAGTGAATGCACATAAATGGATGACTTATGTGTAAGGGGTCTTGTGTTTTCTATATTCAATCTCTTTCTTTTAAAAATGTTTATCTAAAGGAGAGGGAAACATCTTTGCAAATTAACTACAGTTTTGAAAAGAAATATTTTGTTAAAATAAAATTCATTTCATTAAATGGCTAAGAAGAAGGCAATGAGTAAATGAGGTATGAATGGCTCTGAGATGGGACAATTACCACCTCAGAAACAATATATTTGTAAAGTTAATTCCTCTTGAACATGAACAATCCCCTTACACTTGACCCCTTTCTATTGCCTCTTCCATGCTTGAACTCTCCTTGAACTTTGAAGATCCATCTTACGAGTATGATCCGACCATCTCTTTTGCATCTGGTTATTTTAGCTCCAATTTGCTGCCCTAAAATGGCAATTATGGTGATATATTGCTCAAGTCACCCGACATGGATTAGTATCGGGATCAGCACATTTATGCACACGAGTAGTGAATGGAAACTACGGCTATGATTTTAAATGACTTGATTAATTCTGAAACAACATTTCCAAGTCCATTAGGTTCAGGAGGTGTTAGGGTTTTCCCGACCTAAGCTAAACACTCTTTTAAAGTGTGAAAGAGTGTTGGTTTCACCATTTTTCCTTTTCTGGAATTGTGTCCCCTTTCTTTTTTTCCTTTCACTGTAATTCTTCCGCTGCTCTTGTTTCAGTCACTGACCTTCTGTTCTATTTAAGCAACTTGGACAATGGGATCTTCTCCTGTTCAAGACTGAATTTGCATGACAGAACTAAGCTTCAGTGCTGTGCTGTTAATGCTTTTGTGTAGTCAGACTAGAATTAGATTATTCCTGCTGTTGAAGTGAAAAGAGCTGCTTCATTCCTAACTTGTGTCAAGGTTACTATACATTTCTTTGATTCCTTGACTTCAGTGCTACATCTTGCCACAAAATGTAAATGTACACAGCATAATTTACAAACTTCTGTCCTCCCTATCTCTGCAACACCAATATAGGCTTTATTTGACTTGGAGTTTCTGGGATTTGCCATATAGATTTTGAGTTTTCTTTTAGAAAATTCTCTACCCCCAACTCCCTAATCCTATTTCTTTTTTTCATAAAATGAAAAAGAACTGAAGTGTCCTTTTTCACATGTAAAATTGTAGTCTCACATAGGTGGGGCCATTTGAGCAAAATGACACTTAATTTTAAACAGACCAAAGTTTCAATTATGCTATTTCAAGAAACAAAAATTTTCCCCCTAAAATGATGAAATCTGATCATGTAACTGGATGAATGGAATCTCATGTGAAAAGAGAAATCAAGACAACTGGGTTTTGGTTCCATATTGTTATCAACTATCTTTGTAGTTTCAGGGCAAGTCACAAAACTTCTTTGAATTAGTTTTTCATCTGTAAGAAAGAAATAATACCTATTGTACCAGCTCATGTAATGCATCAATTGTGATGATGAGATGAGATGTGATGCATGTCATTTGAAAATTATGCAATGGCAAGTTATTATTATTCCTGTTAAAGATCTATTGTATATTATAAGCTGAATTAAATATATACAATTAATTTAATTTAATACATATGCACATACCCATATAAATAGATCATATATAATATACAGATGCATGCCTACATACATATGTGCACACATACATATACACATTCATGAATGTATCTCAACATAACATATGAGAAATTAGACCTGGGTAAAGGTCTATTGTTGTTGTTCAGTCATATGACTCTCTGTGATCCCATTGGGGGTTATCTTTGCAAAGATGTTAGAATGGTTTGCCATTTTCTTCTCCAGCTCATTTTACAGACAAAGGCATGTTTACAGGCAAATAGGATTAAGTGATTTGCAGGTTCACACAAAATAGTGAGTGTCTGAGGTTAGATTTGAACTCAGGAAGCTAACTGACTCCTGACTCCAAATATGCTATCCACTATACCACTTAACTGCTTTTTTGTATGTAAAGGTCTGTTTCTTTGATTACTAGCTGTGTGACCACTTGGAAGTGATTTAACCTCTTAGTGTCCCAGGCAACTCATAAGATGGTAAATTCTTTTTTTTTATTTTATTTTTTTAATTTTATTTGCATAACATATGTGTGGGTAATTCTTCAACAATAACCCTTACATAGCTTTCCGTTACAAATTTTTCCCCCAACTCCCCACCCCTCCCCTAGATGGCAGGATATCCACTACATGTTAATTATGTTAAAATATTGGTAAATCGAATATATGTATACATATTTCCAAACTTGTCATTGCTGTGCAAGAAAAATCTTGTCTACACAAACGATATAAGATGGTAAATTCTACAAGACTTGCCAATCTATAGCACTAGAAGTATTCTCCATATGGTCAAGACCTCTAAAGTACTGAGTAAATTCTTCATAGAGGATTTGTAGGAAGACATGTGTTTGAATTGCAGAGGTTGATAAGACATAAATAGGTTTTAGTCAAAAGTGTTCTTTGAAAGTCTTACCCATGTTGATGGGATTATGAATCTGTTACTATATTGATAAATATTATTAATGTTGTTATCTACTTACATTTTCAATGTGGAAGGATCTGCAAACAAATCATATTTAAATAAAAGAAAGATTGATAATTATCTATGATGAATAAATAAATTAAAATAGTAAAGTTGTCCTATCTCCCAATGAAGATGCTGCTGCCATGTATTTGGGAGCCAAAGACAAAGAATGCTTAAGGGGAAGTTATTGAGCATTCCATGAATGGGAGAACAAGATTTGCAGCAACCATGAGCTGT
>JAJPUD010022716.1:0-20966 GCA_023553655.1 Myrmecobius fasciatus | reverse complement strand
GGAAGGAAGGAAGGAAGGAAGGAAGGAAGGAAGGAAGGAAGGAAGGAAGGAAGGGACAAAGAAGCAAAAAAAAAAAAACCAAATATGTTTAACAATTCAAATGGCAAGCAACAAGTTCTCAAAATGGTTGGGAAAAAAAGACTTTAAAATTTAAAGGAAGGAAATTTAAATATCAGAAAAATATGCTGCACTTACTGGAAACCAGAGAAGGGAATGGGGAAAAAAAGATATTCAGAAAAGCAAAGGAGCTCAAGCTGCAACCCAAAATGATTTACCCTGAATATATGAGTTGAATCATCAATGGAAAAAAATGGATCTTCAATAAAAGAGATGCATTTGAAACATTTCTGTGAAAAGAAAAAAAAATAGATGAGAACAGATTATTTGACTGACAAACATGCCAAACAACAGAAACACAAGAAAAGTAAATAAATGTAACTACCAAGGAATGAATATGCAATGAGATAAATTATTCCATCTCTTGAGACTATTAAAAGAATGAAATGTAGGAAGAGAAAGACACCTATTGGTTTCAAACAATAACAATAAAGGAGAGACCATTAAGATATTCCTTCTTAAGGATACACTAGGGGATACAAATGAAAGCATATTTAAAGAAATAGAGGTGATAGTGGAGAAACAACTGTGTAATTCTCCCTATATGTGAATCAATATATTTTAGATAACATTTCAGAATGTGAGGATGCAGAAAAAGAGGAGAGAGTGGATAGATGACAGAAGGGAATGGGGGAGGTACCCTTATTAAACATATGGGTGAACAATGAAGGGAAGATAACTTCTCTAATATTTCAATCTTGAAAAGAAGAATGGCAAAAATGACTAAAAGGGGGTGAGATAGAAATAGAGAGGAAGAAGGAAAATCTCTTCCTGTCTGGGGGAAGGGATCCCACTGAAGAATAGCCTATGGTTAGAAGAGAGGTCTACTAAATTGAAAGGTAGATATCTCATAATATGAATACAGAGAAATTCCAAGAAAGTGATGTCCCTCCATGGACAGCTTTCTGCTTCAGGAGAAGGGACATTAGAAAGGACATGATCGCAAAGAAGTCGTTATGTGGCAACTGGAAAATATAATTATGGAGAGGACAGAGATAGAATGGGAAGATAGAATTGGGGATATTGTGGAACTGGCACCAAGGAATCCAGGTTGGGAAACTCTTACAACAGACACAAAGAAATTTCTGGAATGATGCCTTAATCCTCATTTCTTCCCTCACGAATTGATCTTTTAAGAGTGAAACACAATAAAGAAAAAGGACTGGGACAAGATCTACAAAGGCAATAAGAGAAATTGGCTAGAAAAGTGTATTTGAACTTACCACTTAATAAATTTTAATTTTAGGGAAAAGGGGACTAAAGAAGTAATAAAGAAGTATATGGGACATCAAGTAAAGATTAAAAGTTGCAAATAGACAAAAAGGGAAGAGAATTAATGAAGAGAACAAAATGAAGAATTCCTTTTTAGAAAAAGGTGCAGGGGGAAAAAACCTAACAAAATTTGGGAAGGAAGACAGGAAGGGGGATTTTGAATTAACTATTTCTCTTAAAAAGAAAAAGAAAAATAGAAGAAGGAAATGAAGCAAGAATTGAAATAAAAGAAAAAGAAACCAGTACGTTTAGTAAATTTCAAAACCAGGAAAAGGACTGACAAATGGGAAGGAGGAACTGTGGGAATGAGTGGGTAGAGATATTACCTGTAGGATTAGTATTACATTAGATTAAGTAAAATGAATTATTGGGGGGAAAGTACAAACATTTTGAAGGGAAAGGGAACACAGAATCCTTATTTTGAAAAACAAAAACAATATAAAAGATACAGAGGAAAACACAAATCTAACTCATATCCTGAAATGTAAATGGATTTAATGACCTGATTAAATGAAATTCAATAATAGATTGCATAATGAAAAACAAAACTTCATAATCTATTGCTAATGACCACATTAGCAAACTGCTATTGTCACAACATTTTAAAGTTTGCAGAGTACTCTATATACACATATTAGCTCATTTGAACATCACCAAAATCTTGTGAAGTAGATCCTACAGGTGTTAATATTCCTATTTTACAAATGAGGAAACTGAATCAGTTTCTGTATACTTGTTCAAGGTCACACAGCTAGTAAAAGTCAGAGGAAGCATTTGAACCCACATCTTCCTCACTTCAAATTCCACACACTTGTTATCAAGTCTAAACTTTCTGACCTTCAGTTTCATCCTTCACAATTTGAAATTATTTTTGCTTTGGGAGACTGAATTTTTTGCTCAAATTCTGTCAGTCTCTAAAAACCCCATTTTCCTTTAAAGTGATTTGAGAAAAGACCTACCTTTACTGATCTGGAGGGATGATTTTCCTACTATATTATACACCAAATTTTATCAGTGTAAGCAGATATCTAGCTTTGTCTCTTGCTGTCACATTTATGTTGCCTCACCATCACCTAATTTGTAGAAAGTTTAACTCACAGATAAAGTCAAGTGATAATAATAGTTTCAGGTCCACTGCTTGGGCAAAAAATTATTGATGGATTGGTAGCTAATGAAAGATGAAGGAACAATTTGAACATAGTAAAGGGGACTACTTGAATGTTCTTTTCCAAGCATCAAGATAGGTTTTTAAAAGACTTTTTCCTCACTAGGCGAAGCTTTATGTTCACCATGAGACACACATGTCATTTCTTTCCAATTTAAGCCTAACCAGGATGACTCATGGTTAGAATTTTATTGCTTGGGGAATTAAAAATTGCCTGAATGTGGTTCCCAACAAAAAAATTCATTGCTTTTTTCCCCTGTGGCTCAAGTTCCCCCCAAATCTGTTTGTAATCTAGGGCCTCTGTGAGCCATAAATGCAACCATCAGATTTCAATAATAAAACTTTAGGATTAATTTGATTTTTCATAGCAACTCAGCACTTGGGTCTCCCTATTACTTTTGACATCCTGCATCCTTTGCTGAAAATATTAACACAAAAGGTAATTAATTCTTCTACTGGGTGACTGGTTTCTGTCATTGAGGGAAATCACACTTCTTTCACTGTGCCATGACTTTTTTGTAACCAAGTCTAATTTTGACATCTCTGAGGCAGGGAACACATTCACATTTTGGCTCAACACTCACATGTACTTTTTTTTAAACTGGCTATTTTCACAGCCAACAGTTTTTTTTTTTTTTTTTTTTTAATACAAGCATTCAGAAACTAGAATCTCAGCCTGGCAGGAAAGGGCTTCAGCTCTGCATGGCTCCAGTCAAAACGAATGGCTATATTATTGTGACATTAGTAAAGAGGTAATTAGTTTCCCATGTCACTGTTCCCCACCTCAAGCTGGTTACCCAAGTCTGCATCTTTAAAAATTCAGATTCATTCAACCTGCTGCCCAGTTATGGTCCATTTCAAGCCCTTCTGTATAAAATGGAATCATGTCCAATAGCAGGCACCTGTTCTCAGCAGGAGTGTTACTTATGAACTGCCAAGTATGTTGTTACAATGTCTTGAGTCAAAATGATCTTTCCATCTGGAATGTGGCAACCTTCATGACTGCCGTCCTTGAGTGGACTGCCAGCCTCCAGGTATGAGGAAGAGACACAGAAACAGGAGTAGGAGGAAGCTGGAAATCACTTTTTACAAATTGGATTTTTGACTATATGTGTAAAATTATGTATTTACTTGATTCTCATTTAAAATAATTTAAAACTAGTTTTATTGATGTTTTTTGTCTCCACAACAAAATAATTTCCATAAATGCCATTCTCCACATATTTTCCATTGTCACAAAGAACAGTAGTTCTAAGGCTTGGCCCCAGAGTTAGGAAGTCCTGAGTTTGAATGTGACCTCAGATGCTTACTAGCTATATGACCCTGGATAGGTCACTTAAACTCTTTGCTTCAGATTTTCAGGGTTTAAAGCCTCAGCTTTAAAATAGGGATGATAATAGTACTTATTTCCCAGGGCTGTTGTGAGGATCAAATGATATAATACTTATAAAGCACTTAACATAGTACTTGGCACACTATATAAATATTGGCTTAATTAGTGAATTGCTAATTAATTAAACAAAATCAAACCTACATAGAGATTATATTTATTGTTCTATGCAGCATATCATGCCCACATAGCTCCACCTCTACACCAAATCCAGGAAAGCATGTTTTATCATTTGTTTTTCAGGACCAAGATTTCTTCTTACAATTATGGAGAGTTTGGTTACCTTTTAGTATGCCCTTCATTTGCATTAATATAGTAATTGGGTCTATTAGTCTTCATGTTCTGCTTACTTCATTTTAAATACAGTTGACATGTTTTTAAAGCTAATTTTCCTGTTTAGAAAGAGTAGAAAAATACTTTAATTTCTAGCTCCACACTTCCCCTTCAGAGACCTCAATTTTAAAATCCAAGACAGAGTCAAAAACTAAGGTGATTCCATTTTACATGGACATTACTTGCCCTGAATATAAACATCATTATATACTCTCTTTACTGATTCTAAATATTCAGTCCTAATTTCGGTGAGATCAGTTTGACAGCATTTTTGCCCATATGTCTAAATTAGAATACTTTGAAGAGATGCTTAAATTCACTTTATCAACTCCTCCTCCTATTCACCCTCCTTTACAGCCCATTTTGATGTTAGAAATCTTTCACTAATGCCATTATGTCTTAGAAATATTCCCTTCTATAAGGGACCAAATTACTGATTGCAGCCTCCTTCAGCAATACCACTAAGATATGTATGAGACGGTCACTGGCAGCCTCCTTTCAGTTTCTCATTTAGTTCTAGCAGCTCGGGCCCTCTGGAGACCTCAATCAGCAAAGAAGGGCCAGGGCTGCTTTATCACTTCCATGCAAATGTCTGTCCATTGTGTGAGTCCTCTTTCTGACTGTTATTTTAAACTCTACTTCAAGGCTATTTGATAATAAACAGGGGGCATGTTTGAATACTAACCTTTCTCTTTCTGATTAGTAAATGATCAGGTTCCTCATAGACTTTAGGTATATGCTCCTCACCATCACAACAAAGTCAAGTCTTTTAAAAAACCAAAAACAAAAAAAAAATCCAGTTTGCTTTATTTCCATCTCCACAAGATTGTGTCTAGATTGGGGTTCTTAACCTTTTCTAGGTCATGGACCTCTTATGCAGTCTGGTGAAGCCTATGGAGCCTTTCTCAGAATAAGCTAAAAAAATATATATAGGAATCCAAAGGAAATTCAATTTATTGAAATACAGTTTTCAAAATACTTTTAAAAAGCAAATGCCATGGACCTCAAGGTCCACCTACATTTAGATGCTTCAGTGGAAGAGTGCTAGACCTGGAGTTAGGTTAATGTGAGTTTAAATGTTCTAAGGCTTCTCAGTTTGGGGACCCTAGAAAATGAATTACTTGACTAAGAGGTGAGACTTGATCCTAATTGTTCTAACCTTACTCCAAAGCCAAATGGGAAAGTAATGCAAATTTATTTTTAGGATTCCAAAGTGCATCACTAGAAAAGGTGGCAATCGCCCTTATCTGCCATTTATGGAAAAGCTTGAGGGATATGATCCTAGAATCCAGCAGAAGGCAGGAAACCCTAAGGGCTGACACAGAAGGAGCCGGATCCTTTCCTTGTTTTGTACTTTCCTTCATTTGGGGATTGGGAAGGAGAGGCAGCAGCCGAAGTTCATCAACTCCAGCCCTGGGCAATTGCTAATGCTTCTAAGGAGAAAATTGTTGTGGTGAGAAGACCAAACCCAATCGCTAAGAGAAATTAAGGAGAAAACGAAGAAACAAACTTTGTTGAGGGGATAATACAATTTTAAGGGTGTCATCAGGAAGGATGGGCAAGGGCAGTCTGCTGGGGTCTACCTGGATAGAATTAGGCACCTCACACCAATGAAGTGGGGTTTTGTTTGTTTTTTAATAGGATTGTTAACTGGGCCAAGCAGGGCCAAGTCTTGGCAGAGTGAAAGTGGAAGCTCAGATCACAGCTTTGTCAAACCTAGGGACTGACAAAGGGAGGGAGTGGGACTGATCTGACCGTGGTGGGAGGGGGGAGGGATTAATGGCTGCTTGATATTCACCTGGGCTTTCAGTCTTACCTGGTGAAGCATTGTTTACCTGTGACTTAGGGGATTTGAGTTCCTCCCGAGGGAGACTACTGAAGTCTTTTGTCACCGCCTTCAGAGGAAGAGCTGGGATCAAATTCTACCTCTGGCACACATCTATGACCCTAGGAAGCTCGTGAACTCTTTCATGTCTCCTTTCTCTCTGAAATAGAGCAGGTGCGGGTGGGCATTGGTAAGAACTTTCTCACTGGGAGTCCCTCTCTGACAATGGAATCATATCTGAACCAAAGTAAAATGTGAAAATAAAGAACTATTTAATGCACCGTAGGGGCAGCTAGGCGATGCAGTGGAGAGAGAACTGGAAAGTCTTGTTGAGTCATTTTTCAGTCATGTTTGACTCTTCATGATCCCACTGGGGATTTTCTCTGCAAAGATTTTTTGCCGTATTTTCCAGCTCATTTGACAGATAAGGAAACTGAGGCAAACAGGAGTAAGTAACTTGCTCATGCTCATAGAAGTGTTTGATGCCTAATTTGAGTCAGGGAGATGAGTCTTCCCTGACTTTCAGGCCTGGTACTCTATCCATTTTGCTACCTAGCGGCCCTCCAGAATCAAGAAGATCTAAATTCAAATTCTGCTTCACATGATCCTGAAGAGTTTTACAAGACTGAAACAATTTATCAATTTTTTTTGGTAAGGCAGTGGGGTTATTTTTAATTGTTTAAACATCTTGATCACTTCTTTGAGTCTAATTCTCAAAAAATGATCTCCTCTGTAGCAGTCCAGTTTAAATTTCTTTCTTTAAATAGATTCCCCAGTCTGAAAGGTAAATAATATCCCCTGGAGTCCATTTCTATATCCAAGTTAATTAAGACAACAATAATCACAAACTAATCTAGAGTGTACTTTATTAAACTATTGTGTTCTAAGATGTTTGCATGTCCTTGTTAGAAAGGATAAGAAAATAAGGAAATACAGGGATCATTCTCAGGGCAGACCAGAGATTTATGTAAGAAACCTAACCAACTAGGGGGAACAACTCCATTAGCCATAAAAATGTTATCCTGAGAGCTCAGGGAGGATTTCCAATTATTTACAAACAGATAACATTCTGTAGCTCTCCTAGAATTACAGACAAGTCACCAGAAAACAGCCAGTTTGACAAAAATTGCCAAGTAGCCTATTCTTTGTACAGCTTTGCTAAATACCTCTGCATTTCTACCTGAGGAATTGGCCAAGAAACCAATGTACAGGTGGGAAAAAAGCTTGTGCTGTCTGTGAAATCTGAGGAAGGAAATGGCTTAGAACTTACTATACTCATTTTCTCACTCTTCTTCCTTTCATATTTCCCTCTCTCCTTCTATGTGACTCTCATCTCCCCCTTTATCTCTCTCCTTCCTTCTTTCTATTGCTCTTCCTCTTTCTCTCCTACTCCCTTTCTCTCTTTCATGTTCTTTTCTCTTTAGCTCAGTTTCTGGATCTCTTCCAGTCACTGTATTTTTTTCTCTTTCTCTTTCCCTTTTGTCTTTCTCTCTTTGCTTCTTTCTCTTGGTGTTTGTCTCCCTCCCCCTCTTGTCTCTCTTTAATAAGCATAAATGGCTGTGGTAAACATCTAATAACATTTCCATTAGAGAAAAGTAAATGTGTCCCTGGCCTTCTCAGCATATATGAGTGTTTTATTTCAATTGTGGGCCGTCTAAAGTCCAGAGGCAGCTCATCTTAATACTTATTAGAGAAAGTGCTTTCACCCCCTACTTACTGTTCTGGACTAGCCTTCTCAAAGGGAACATTTATTCCCCCTCATCTTAAACCAGGACAATTCCTATTGTATAATTGGGAAATATTTTAAAAATAAATAAAATACAATAAAATACAGATAATATCAAATAAAAATAAAAATAAAAAATATTAAAATACAAAAAAAATTAAAATAATAAAAATACAATAAAATACAGATAAAATATTAAAATGGTTTTCTAAGTTGATATGGGAAAGGGGAAGAATCCCTATGTACCCTTAAGGGATCCTAGTTTCTTTTGGAATTTTATGCCATTGCCCTAAGCCTGGGATTCTCTTTGGCTGCAGAATAGTAACATTTATGCCTGGCCCTAAACAAACTTCCCTAAAGCTTCTTCTTTCTCTCATCCCCCCCAAATATATACTTCTACCTTCCTTTATACATTGCCCACTCAAGCTCCAGCTTGAGAAGGGGAGTGAAATGAGGGTCAGACCTTAGCTGAGGCCCCACACATACAGAAATAATAGAATACAGGATGATGAAGACCTGACTTCAAGGAAGAGCTTTTCTCCCACTTGAAAAAGTACCCAGTTCTCATCACCAGAGGAATAAGGTTTTCTGCACCCTAGAGCTTGTCAACCCTCTCTACATGTCACCTGAAAAGTTGTTATACCTACTGGCTTCCCCCATTATAAAATGCTCTATTAGACATCTAAAAGTCAAATGTGAAATTTACCCTAGCAAGAAAGACTCTCAGGAAACTGTTGGTATACAAATTAGCTGTTAGAGGTAAAATGGGATCTCGTGTTACTCAATTCAGCACATATGCACGTTTACAAGATGATAAGTACTGAATTACTTACGTTGCCCTGCTTTGCTGCACATTTCATGTTCTAAATGGGGTTAGATACAAGCTATTCATAACCTCGATTTTCTCATTTGTGTGCATCCTGGCTTGGGAACATCTTGGCAAAACTTTAGCAGTTCTAATAATGTTTCTCTCTTGCTCAGAAATCGTTAATGATTCCCCATTGTGTTGCCTACCAAATGAAATCTGAAAGTCTAGCTTTAATTTGGCATTCAAAGCCCTCCACAATCTGGTTCCAATTTTTTTTCCTAGTCTTATCGCTCATTTCTTCCCTCTACTTAGTCTGAGCGTCTGCCAGAACAGAATATGTACAATGTTCTCTGAACTCATTCCACCTGGTTATGAGGTTCCTTATATCTAGAATGCCTTCTTTTCTTCCCTTTACTCCTTAGGCTTGGCCTATTGGAATTTTTCCCATCCTTCAAGGCAGAAACTCATCTACTTAATGAAAACTTCCTTTATTCCCTCAGCTGGAAGTAATCATTCCAAACCCTTGAAATCTAGAAATATTTTGTCTCTCAAACAATGTATTGTATTTATTTTCTACTTTTTATTAGTTAGTTCTTGTTGCAATCTGTACCAATCGATCAACAAGGATTTATTAAATACGTACAGTATGTCAGGTGCTGTGAAAAATGCTGGAGACACCAAAGCATAAATAAAATAATCCCTGTTATTAGGGAATCTACTTTTTACAGGAGGTAGCAAACCTTAAACACAAAATATAACAAATACAAGGAAATTGCCAGAGGAAACCATTGGTAGTTTGTGGGGAGGTTAGGGTTGGGTGGGAATCATGAAAGGTCTCATGAAAGTTCATGCTGGATTTTGAAGGAAACTACAATTTGAAAGAGACAGAGTTGAGGAGAGAGTTAGAACATTCTAGGCAAATAAAACAGCCTATGCAAAGGCACAAAGGGAGAAGTAATGCCATATAAAAGTAATAAGGTCAATTTGGCTAAAATAAAGAACACACGAAGAAGTATGATGCATAATTTAACTGAGAAGGTAGGTTGGAGCCCAGTTATAATGGACTTTAAATGTCAAAAAGAGAAACATATTTTATCTTAGAATTAATCCTGGGAACAATCAATGCAAATGGTAAAATCTACTTGAACTTAATATCAGGAAATGCTTCCTAATAATTAGAACTGTGTAAAATGAAATGGACTGCTTTGAAGGTGGTAGGTACCCTCTTTTTAGAGGTCCTTAAGCAGAAACTAGATGACCACTTGTTGCATGTACTGCACTTTATATTCTGATTGGACTAGATGACCACCGAAGTCCCTTCTGGGGACCTCAAATGATGTGATTCTATGCAATGGGGAGCCAGTGGAGGTTCTTAAGGAATGAAATTATATGAGAAGACTTATGCTTGAGGAATATTGTTTTAGTAGTTATGTGGAGGTGGATTGAAGTGGAGAGACTTTGACACAGGGCAATCAACCACTTAGGAAACAGTTGTAGTAATTAGGCAAGAAATGCAGAACGGTGGCCATGTTAGTAAAGAAAAGAGGATAGATGCTAGAAATGTTGTGGGGCTAGAATAAACATGATTTGTCAACTGATTAGATACATGAAGTAGAAGAGAGACGGGAGTCAAGGATGACTCTAAGGCAGCAAATCTGGGTGATTGAAAGGATGCTAGAGGGAGTTCTCAAATCTATGCTTTCATGGATCCTCTAAAATAAAGTCTGTAGTTATTCTGCATGACTATCTTAGCTTGTGTCTTTGGATTAGACTGGATTATAAAGTGATACAAATCTCTACAAAAGTTCTATTCTGATGTATGAAAGCAACCTTGGATTCACAAAGGCCATGCTAGAAGTGTGGAAAGCTTACAAGATTCTGCCCTGCTGGAAAGTCTTCAAGTCCAATTTCAGAAACAAGATTGTCTGCTGTCTGAGATAACTCTACCTAAATAGATACCAGAAGATCTGACACTGTGACAAACTCTTTGGCTATGGCGAGGCAAAAAATCTGGGTAAAATGTAAAGCTATTACCACATTAAGACTTTGGGAGCACCCTTTACCTACAAGAAAAACAAAGATAAAGTAAAAAAAAAAGTAGACAACCTTCAATAGCTTTTTTCTATTTGGTAGGATAATGAAATTAAGGAATTGGCTAGGAGGCTCCATTAACCAACGCTTTGAGTCAGGATGATCTTCCTGAGAAAGTTACTTAAACTCTGTCAGTCTCAGTTCTCTCATCTATAAAATGGGTATAATAATAGCACCTCACAGGGTTATTGTGAGGATTAAATGAGATATATGTAAAGCACTTTGCAGACTTTAAAATGTTATTTAAATGCTAGCTATTATTATTATGTAGACAAACTATAAATCTAAATGTGATATTCTTGTCCAATTTCCAGTAAGCTGATATACAAATAAAAGAGCTGAATTCTATCAAGATTGACACTCTTACTATTAAAAAAATCAGAAAATTGAGAAAATTATGACTCAAAGGAAGGATGCTTCACAGATTCTTCTAGGAATGGCAAGTAAAAAGGATTGGCAGAATTGATTTCATCATGTACTCCAAAGCAAAAGAAATGTCATTTTAAGAGGGACTTGATTAGCTAGCCTTATAATGCACAAAATGACCACAAGTAAAAAAGACCATCATTAAGATTAATTTCAGCTTATGCCCCAACATTTGTTGCAGAGGATGAAGAGACTGAGATAGACCACAAAGAATCTGACACCATCCCACAGTCCAAGGCAATATACACACATACAAAAGAATTTGATACCCCAGTGACATCAAAACAAAGTTAGGCACAGTGGAAAATCTGTTGGAATATATCATACAGGATTAAGAAATAAAAGGGACCAAAGTTTCAGAAACTTTATGTATATATGTCATAAATAATTTATTCAAAAAGGAAGTAGCAAAAAAAGCCCTGGACTAAATAACATCCCAAAAAATGAGCTTTGCTTTGCTTAAATATACTCAAGTAGATCTGAGATTTCATCAAGATATATGGCAACAAAACTGCATGTCAAAGCCCATCCAAACCTGGCCATATTAGGCTTCTATTGTTCATGTAATCTTATGAGTTCACTCTAGAACTCTATTCAATATATTGTGGACCTTCCCTGCTTTTCTTTTGGTAACACAAATATACCAAGCAGCCCAGTAGCCAGCTCTTATTTTCACCATGTAATCAATTCATTTTCTCTTTAGTTCATTTATTTCCTTGGCAATATTTTCCTTACCTCTTTTCCTTTATAATGTCTTATTTTATTATATGTTGTTAGCTAGCTCTTGCTCATCATACACCTTTTCATTGCCTTTGGATGATTTTCAATTTCATTTCTTTGGGGACTCTGGTATAATGAGACTTGTAGCCATACAACAACACCTGAAGCAAATTGATAATTAAATATGAGGCCTTTGTTCTAAAAAGGTACTTGGGGTCATTAACTAAATTCAAAATTTCCAAAGGCGGTTCAACCTACTCTCCTCCTGGTATTGAATTTTAGGCTAAATAAGAAATTCTCTTTTTCAGATTGCAGTATCTGCTCAGCAAATAGAAAAATAAATCCATTGGTTGCCTATTCATTTACATATTAGAATATCATAGTATTGGACAACACAGATTCTTCACCCATTCAGTTTTTTCCTGTGTTGATAGTGAGGCTAAGACTTTGTAGCAGTCTTGGTCATCCACAAATAAACCATTGGAGAAAGATACTATATATTGGGAATCACAGTTGGACTGGGATTTTACTTTGGATTTCCCCCATGTCAGTGACAAATAACTTTGACATGTATATATCTCCCTGCTTTATACTTCTCTTGATATGTTAAATTTTATTTATTTCCAACATTTTTTCTTTTTAAAATTTTGACTTCCAAATTGTTTTCCTCCTTTTCCCTCCCTTCCCATAGGCAAGAATATAATATCAATTATGCATGTGAAATCATGCAAAACAGATTTCCATATTAGCTACATTTTTTAAAAGCAAAAAAAGTAAGAAAATATTCAGTTTACACTCAGAGTTCATCAGTTCTCTGGAGGTAGATAGCAATTTCTCATCATGAGTCCTTTGGAGTTGTCCTGGATCATCATCTTATTGATCAGAGTAGCCAAGTCTCTCAAAACTAATCATTATTACAATATTGCTGTTACTGTGCACAGTGATCTCCTGATTCCTTTTATTTCATTTTATATCAATTAAAATAGGTCTTACCTTGTTTTGCTAATGAAATTACCTCCTAATGATTTCTATTAGCATAATAATATATCATAATCATATGTCACAACTTGTTCAGTCATCCCTCAACTAATAAGCATCCTCTCAATATCCAATTCTTTGCAACCACTTTCAAAAAGAGCTAATATAAATATTTTTGTATACATAGGTTAAAGAGTATTTTTATTTTCATAATTCTTTGGATATATTTCTAACTTATTCTCCAGATTAGTTGTATCAGTTCACTATTGTATTAATAATTCACCAGTGTACCGATTTCTCCTTCATTCTTTCCAGCATTTATCATTCTTCATAAGTATGATGTGATACCTCAGAATTATTTTAATTTGCCTTTCTTTAATCAATAGTGATTTAGAGAACTTTTTCTCATAATATATTATTTTTTTTCTTTTGAAAACATCCTGTTCATATATTTTGATAACTGATTATTTGGGGGATGGTTCTTATTTTTATAAATTTGATTCAGTTTTATACTTAGTATATATTTGAGAAATGAGGCCTTTTTCAGAGAAACTTGCTGTATAATTTTTGATATTACTTAGCAAAATGTAGTCTCTCTGATTATCTCTTTTAATTAGATCTCTTTTTGCTTTTGCTTTGTCTGAGATTGATTCCTATCTCTCCATTTTTTATCTTTAGCTAAGGCATAATAGATTCTGCTCCCACCCTTTATTTTAACTCTGTGTGTTTCAGTTTTAAATGTGTCTCTTACATACAACATATTGTTGGATTCTGATTTCTAATCCATTTCTATCTACTTAGAGGTAAACTCACTCCATTCACATTTACTTTTGTGATTACTAACTGTATGCTTCCCTCTATCCCATTTTCTTCTATTTCTTTTCTCTCTCTTTTTATCTTGTCCCTCTTTAAAAATTTATTCTGCTTCCAACCACTACCTTTCTTAATCCATCCTCTCTTTTATCATTCATCTTCTTTTCTGTTAACTCTAATTTCCCTGAATGTGTATATATTTTTTGTCTTTGAATCAATTCCAAGGAGAGTGAGATTCAAGCATTGCCTGCCAACAGCTTTTATTTTCCCCTATATAGTAAAAACTCTTCCTTGCATGCCTCTTTTATGTAATAAAATTTCCCTTATTCTTCTTCTTCCTTCCCCATTTTTCCAGTTCATCCCTCTTTCTTACCCTCTTGTTTTTTGGAGGTCCTTCCAACACAATTGACCCATCATCATGCCCTCTGCCTATGTAAATTCCTTTTCATTGCCCTAATCATAATAAAGTTCTTAGAAGTTACATGTATAATCTTCCTATATAGAAATGTAAGCAGTAACTTTATTGTGTCCTTTATAATTACTCTTTCATGTTTACCTTTATATTCTTTTCTTGAGTCTGTATATGAATGTCAAATTTTCTATTCAGTCCTGGTGTTTTCATCAGGAATGTTTGGAAGTCCTCTATTTTATTAAATATTCATTTCCCCCTAAAGTACCATACTCAATTTTGCTGAGTAGGTTATTTTTTGTTGTAATCCCAGCTCTTTTATCTTCTAGAACATCATATTCCAACCCCTCTATCCTTTCAATGTCTGCTACTTCACAATTTTATTTGAGGCACTGTTTTAAAATTATGTAAAAGGGAATAATGCTGAAAGAGTTCAGCTGGGTTGATGTCTCTAATTTGCTACCTTAGCTCTGCCCACTCACTGCTCTTGATCAGTGAACAGAAAGTTGTCCAACAAAATTATCCCTGGGTTTTGGTCCTTTAAGGAATCTTAGTTGATTTTTATATCTGCATAGGTAAAACCTTACTGGAGGAAAGCTTTACAAGTAGCACTTTACTGAAACAAGTGCTGTATTAATAGCAATACCCAATAAACACAGTGTGAATTTGTATCTTCTACATCTTTCGGGTAATTGTGTGATTGTTAAAGGTGTGATATAACACAGCATTCCTATTCTTTCTAATGCTCCTATCCAAAGTGCCTTTCATATGTGCATAGATTTTAAAGATTTTTAAAGAGTAAAGTAGGTATATGAGTCAGTAGTTACCAATGTTTTCTTGCCTGCATTTTAAATAACAATAAGTCTAAATTTTACCTCCATCACCTCTGGAACCTTCTCCTCCTTCAGATAGCTTGAGGCTCAGTCCCTCAATTCCCTCAAAATTGTTACTTAGATGTTAATAGATGAGAAATAGCTAGTTACTGGTCAGAATCAGTTTTATTCATTTGTTTACAGCTTAAGTAAAAATCAATACCAAAATGGGGGGGAACAAAAATGAGGGATATTACTTTCAAAAGTGAGAAATGGCTAAAAGTATAGACAATGACTATGGTTATTACCATCTATCATCACAATGAGGAAGCCAAAGGAGTTCCCTAAAATGCCTCTGCCTAAAAATGCTTCTTCTTCTTCTTGTGAAATGGAAGGACAAAGTCAAGAACAACAGTATTTGCAAATCACTGCTCAAGAAAAAAGATGGAAAATTACTACCAACATCACTTCACAAACAATA
This sequence comes from Myrmecobius fasciatus, assembly GCA_023553655.1. NCBI lineage: Eukaryota > Metazoa > Chordata > Mammalia > Dasyuromorphia > Myrmecobiidae > Myrmecobius > Myrmecobius fasciatus. The sequence continues at coordinate 5,600 of JAJPUD010022716.1, read as the reverse complement.
AAAATCAGCAGAGAAGAAGATGAGAATGCAGAAAATTTGGCATGAGACGTAGATCATCCAAAGAACATTCATAAATGAAATTGGTAAGAAGATAAATACATGTGAATTGGGAGATCTGAAAGCATTTCTATAGCAATCTATTCTCATCACTGATGACAATGGAACCACTACATTTGGACTTTAATACCTCAGTTCCCAAATGAATTATGTAAGAAAGTATCCATTAGATTTAAAATGAAATTAGGCAAAATGTTGGCTTACATCAAATGCAAAGAAAAGAAATCTATGAAATGTGTAGTCTTAAACCTCTTCAATTAAATAACCAATGAACATTCATTAAATATTTACTATGTGTTACTCATTGTTCTAGGTTCCTGCGGATACAAAGACAAAAATACAAAACAACTTCCACTCTTAAAGATCTTATATTCAATTAGGGAAAACTCGATGTACATGCATAATAAATAGACATTCCTATCTAATAAAAATACAGTAAACATTAAAAAAATAGTTGTATTTAATGCTTGGGTTGCTTTTCAAGGTAATGTAATTTAGAGTGAAAGATAGTATTTTTTAATGATATTTTTCTTATGCAAGGCAATTGGGATTAAGTGACTTGCTCAGGATCATATAGCTAGTAAGTGTTAAGTGTCTGAGGTCAAATTTGAACTCAGATCCTCCTGACTCCAGGGCCAGTGCTTTAACCACTGTTCTATCTAGTTGCCCACCTTTTTTTCCCTATTATTTTCTCAGTTATTCTGGATGTCTGTCAATAGCATCTGGGAGTTCAGAACAATCAACACTGCAAGTGACCCAAAAGGGAATGGTGATTGTTTTCAGGCTGTAGCATATTACCAATAATGATTTGTACATAAAAAGTGGCATTTAAATGAATACTTTTGATTATATGAAATTGAAAAGATTTTGCATAAACAAAACTAATCTATCTAAGACAAGAAGGGAAATTGTCAACTGAAGAAAATCTTTGAATCATATGTCTTTGGTAAGGGTCTAATACACAAGATATATACAGAATTATCATAAATACAAATGACCAAGAAGCATTTGCCAAATAGATGAGTTGTCAAAATGTTAGAATAACTGTTCACAAAAGATGAATTGCAAATGATTATAATCATATAAAATATCACTACAAATTGCTAATAATAAGAGAAATGTAAAATAAAAGAACTCTGAGGTTATTTTCCACACCTGAAAAATTGGCAAATTTAATAAACCATGCAAATAACTAATGTTAGAAGAACTTCAGGAAGACAAGCACACTAATACACTGTTGGGAGAACTGTGAATTGATCCACTCATTCTGGAAAACTTTCAAATTATGAAAAAATTACTAAAATGCACATAATTCTTTAGACTGGAGTTATCTCTGATAGTCATAGACCACAAAGCAATAAAAACAGAATGAAAAACCCCAGTTATAGTAAAATTATTCAGAGCAGTGCCTTTTTGGTACAAAAGAACTGAAAAAATATATTTAATTTCATGAACCAGGGAATGGCTAAATGAATTGTGGTACATAAATGTAAGGGACTACTAACATGAAGACTTCAAAAGAACATGGAAAGGTCTCTCCCCAGTGATAATTTACATTAGCATAATTTAGGAGTCGTTGTGTGCATTGTTTGCTTGTTTGTTGGTTTGGTTTTGGTTTTCCCTCACTCTGCATCAGTTCTGAATTGTTCTGAATGAATACAAAATGAAGTAAGAAAAAACAAAAAAAATTATCACAATTATTACAACAATGTAAACGATAGTAAAGCAAAACTGAACACTGTAATTAAAACATTTAAGCTTAACTCTAAAAGGAAATTTAGAAAATCTACATCCTTCTCTTTACTGCAGAGCTAAGGGACTGTGGGTATGATTATGTTATTAGATAGGGTAAAGTGATAGATTATCTTTGGAAATTTTTCCTTCTTTTTTCTTCTTTAAATCTTTATTACAAATGATGGCTCCCTAAGTAGGGAAATGAGAAGGGATATTTAGAAATGAGTGCGATGTTAAAATAAGGCATCAGTAAAGAATGCATTTTTATATTCTTATTTTTTTTAATTTTATTTTTTAGGTTATGCGTGTACTTTCAGTTTTTACATATTTCCATATGAGTTGTGTTGAAAGAGAAAAATCAGAACAAAAGGGGAAAAAATACAAAAAAAGAAGGAGAAAAAAATGTGAAAACATATCTGTATTTAACCTCCCTTGTTTTCTCTCTGGATGTAGATAGCATTTTTCATTCAAAGCTTTTGGAATTGCCTGGGATCACTGAATTGCTGAGAAGAGCAGTCTATCATAATTGATCATAAGTCTTGCTGTCACTGTGTGCAATGTTTTACTGGTTCTGCTTGCTTCACTCAGCATCAATTCATGTAAGTCTTTCCAGGCTTTTCCGAAATCAACTTGTTCATCATTTCTTATAAAACAATAATAGTCCATTTCTTTCATAAAGCATAACTTATTTAACCATTCCCCAATTAATGGGCATCCATTCAATTTCCAATTCCTTGATATTGCAAAAAGTGCTGCTGAAAACATTTTTGCCCATGTGAGTCCTTTTTCCTCTTTTATGACCTTTTTGGGATATAAACCCAGTAGAGGCACTGCTGCACACAGTTTTATAGTTCAAGTACACATTTTTTTAAAAAAGAAAGGACATGGACAAGAATATCATAGAATAAGAGAAAAAGTGAATGTGGGCATGGAGACTCTGTCAATAAAGATCCATTAATCTAAGTTCTTCAGATATTTATGAAATTCCTCTTAGCTATCTATAATAAATATAATAAATATATATACATACTATATATATTAAATTTATATATATATATAATAAATAGTAAATATCACAGTCTCTGTAGGTTTTTTAATATTATTTTTGTTTCTTCCAATACATAGCACAATGATTTCAACACAGTAGGCCTTCATAGAATAACTTTGATAGGGCCATTATGGATAGAGGGCTGGGACTGAAGCTAATCTGTTTAAAGTTAAATCTGTTTAAATCTGGCCTCAAACTAGCTGGTTTATCCTAGACAGGTCACTTATCCTGTTTGCCTCAATTTTTTCCCCTGTAAAATGACCTGGACAAGGATAGAGGAAACTACTTCAGCATCTTTGCTAAGAAAATTCCAACTGGCCTCATGAAAAATTCAACTCTATTGAAAGTTCTGAACAACAATAAGGACAAACCCCAAAGGCCCCAACTTGTCTTTCCTGCCTCACTGGATATTTCTACACAGTGAAGTCCAACCAGACTGATTTTCTCTTTGCTTCTCACCCATGATACTTCATCCGCTTCCCTTTGCACTCTCTCACATGCCTGGAATGCATCCATTCCTTCCTTCTGCCTCATTAATCCTTCTCTCTATCTTTAAGATGCAGCTCAAGCATCATCTTCTGAACAAAATCTTTCTCAATTTCTCTAACAACTAGTGGCATCCTACTTTGGATATAACTGTATTTGTTCACTATATTTTTATCAATTAGGTGAAATTTATTTATTATCCATATTCCATATACTTATATATGCACTTATTTTTTGCCTCATTAGATTGTAAGATCTTTTTGAGTAGAAATTGTTTCATTCTTTGTACTTTAATAGAATTTATCACAGTGCCTGACTCATAGTAGGTCATTAAAAATGCCTGGTAATTGATTAATAGTTGCATCATAAATGTTTGATGAATCAGATGAAATACAATGGAAACAAATTTAATTTTTCCTTAAACTAATAGTTTATTTATTTAATAGTTGACTTCAAAATAATGTTGATTGAATGTAGCAAAGTAATAACCTGAGCCTGTGCATAAGCTTATTAGATTAAGGCTAAATGTTGTATTTTTAAGAACCATCTTGATGTGCTGAGATCCCTTGAGAGAGACAGTTAAGTAAAGAAGCCATTAGTTTGAGAGCGAAGGTAGCCTCTCAGGGACAGTTTATAGACTTCCTTATCACTGAGGAACATTAGCTGGGACAAAAATACTGTAAAAGCCTATACTTGTATCTAGCTGTGCACCTGTGCTTACTCTTACAGGAATTGTAAGAAAAAAACAAAACAAGGCTAGGCCTTTGTAAATCTACACAAAGGTGGGTTTCTGCATTTTTGATATGATTCAGTTGTTAATCCATCCCCTAACTCTAACCATTTGTTCATTGTATACTGATAACCCCTAATGAACTTTTACAAAAATAATCAAAGCAAATTTCCATTTCAAAAAAAAATCATGACAGAGCAAATAGAATCATCTTATTTGAAGTTGGAGAACAAGCTTCATGTTTATATGACTCCATGTATTGGTGACTGTATGCTTCTCTGTATACCTCATATTTGGAGGATTTCTGTAGTTTTATAAAATAGAAGTTAAAGATGGGTTGATAGACACAAAATATTTAAATTGCCTCAGTAAGACCATTAGAGGAAAATTTGGAACAATATTTTGATTGATTCAGCACAACAAACAAATTGCACTGATAGGCTTCTAAATTGCTACTATCATGATCTTTAGCAATTGTATAGTGAAAATCATTAGTCAATCAAGCGCTCAATATACTGGGTGAGCTATGATAGAAATAGCCTAGCGATGATAATTAGGTGAAAGCAGGATCATTGCATGAAAATGAATACTGCACTTTGAGCAATTCTGCTATTATGTATTGCTATATGGGTTTCAGGGATATGGAACCAAGAAAATTTATCTCATTCAGTTAAGATTTACTACAAATTGCTGATATGCATTTGAACCTCAGGTAGGTTGTGGCATGTGAGAATATGGAATATCATTTTCTGAAATTGAGTACTTTGTTGTTGTTATTCCATTATATTTTGACTGCTGATAAAAATCAGCAGAAATTCCAATTCTAATTCCCAATCTTTGCTGGCCTATCACAAAATCACTTATTGTGGTTGCCAAAGAATAATGAGTTTCAATAAGTTTAAGCAGAAAGAGACACAAACTAGAAATCAGGAAGAGGTGAGTTTGCAGATGTTTGACAGCTAACCCTCCAGAAAAAAAAATGGTACTCATGGCACTCTTTTAGGTTTAGCCTGCATTATTAACATTTTCTCCATAAGTTTCTTTAGTCTAGACTTTAGACAACCAATAAAACAATAAATCAAACTGTCATTTTTTTGCATTTGCCAATTTCTAAAGTAAAAATGTTCATACTAAAAATTTAGCATTTGATCCTAACTACCTTGTTCAAGCAGGGTGCAATGCACCCCTGGAGTCTGAAGTCCTAAACTTCAATCTGTGAGAACAAGATTTATAGATTGGTGAGTCCCTGGTTAGAATTGTCATCATATGAGTTGCCCCAGCCAGCTCAAGTCCTTCTCTGGTCTGCTCAGTCTCCTTAACAGGAACTTTGTGCTATTTCCCCTGTGTCCACTATCTTTCCTTCTCTAAGTTCCCCCTTTCCAGATCACTTTTGTGTTTTTCTTTTCTTCCTGTATTTGAACATAAACTCTTATAAAACAGGTACTATCTTGTTTTATTATATTTGTGCACCCAATGCTTACCAAGGTACTTAATGTAAATGCTAAATTAATGTTCTCTCTCTGTGTCTCTGTCTCTGTCTCTGTC
>JAJPUD010022715.1:0-20969 GCA_023553655.1 Myrmecobius fasciatus | reverse complement strand
TTTTTTTTTTTTTTTTTTTTTTTTTTTTTTTTTTTGCTGAGGCAATTGGGGTAAAGTGATTTACCCAGGATCACACAGCTAGGAAGCCTTAAGTGTCTGAGATCAGATTTGAACTCAAGTCCTCCTGCCTTTAGGGCTGGTGCTGTATCCACTGTGCCACCTAGCTGCCCCCAAATACAGATTTAAACTTCTAATAGCAATACTACAAAATTAATGTACACAGATTTCTAAAATCTTATTCTCAAATGCATCAATTGAAAGTTATTCTATTATATATTATTTAAATTTAAACACAGTAATTGAGGTCACATTTTTGGAAGAAAACTTTTCCCCTCAAAAAAACTCCATTTTCCTAGCTGCCTGAAATCTCTGAAATGGCAGTAAACATATTTAAGACCTGAGATGGAGACACAGGACCCTGGGAGCAAAATGACAATGTCTCTTACTCTTCCCCCCTCCAAAATTTTGTACCATTCTTTGGAGAGGCTGGACTGGACATTCCTGGTCATTCCCAGTCCCCTCTAAGGAGAGAAGCCTGAAAGCTTAAAAAAAAAATTCAAGTTACTTTGTATCAAAATGCACAAAACAAATGCTTATAAATTTCAAAATAGTCATTTCTTTTACTTTGTAATTCAGTTGGCTGGGAAAACAGAAGACAAAACAGACACACACACACAAATACAAACTGTTTTTAAATTTATTTTTCCTTTCACACTTAGGGGACTTACTCCAATTTTGCAATTTCTTAGGTTCAAGCTCCAATTAATCAGGCTTAAATTGCTCCTTGCCCATTTTACTGAATCTGGTCAATTACAGAAGTTACCCCCTTCCCTCAGTCACCCAGACAGGCTTACTAAGCACTTCCACTTTCACTGGATCACTATCTCTAACAATCCCAGAGCCCCATTCAGTTTTTACTTTAAGGCTATATGAGTATATCTTTTTTATTATTATTAAAGCTTTTTATTTGCAAAACATATGTATGGGTAATTTTTCAACATTGACCCTTGCAAAGCTTTCTGTTACAAATTTTCCCCCCTATCCCCATCCCCTCCCCTAGATGGCAGGAAGACCAATACATGTTAACTATGTCAAAATATTTGACAAATCGAATGTGTATACATATTCATACAATTATCTTGTTGCACCAAAAAAATCGGATCTACAAGAAAAAAAAATTGAGAAGGGAAACATAATGCAAGCAAACAATGATAGAGAACATGAAAATGTTATGTTGTGGTCCACATTCAGATCCCTCTCTCTGGGTGTATATGGCTATCTTCATCACTGAACAATTGAAGCTGGTCTGAATCACCTCATTATTGAAGAGAGCCATGTCCATCAGAATTGATCATCATATAGTCTTCTTGTTGCCGTGTACAATGATCTCCTGGTTCTGCTCATTTCACTCAGCATCAGTTCATATAAGTCTCTCCAGGCCTCTCTGAAATCATCCTGCTGGTCATTTCTTACAGAACAATAATATTCCATAACATTCATATACCATAATTTACTCAGCCATTCTCCAATTGATGGGCATCGTTTCAATTTCCAGTTTCTTGCCACTACAAAAAGGGCTGCCACAAACATTCTTGCACATGTGGGGCCCTTTCCTTCCTTTAAGATCTCTTTGGGATATAGGCCCAGTAGAAACACTGCTGGGTCAGGGGGTATGCACAGTTTGATAACTCTTTGAGCACAGTTCCAAATTGCTCTAAATGAGTTTATCTTATATGACCGTTCCTCTTACCTGCCAGCCCGGCTTTCTCTCTCTTAGTCTGTCGGAGCTTCTTTTGGTTTCTGCTCTAGTGAGTCCCTCTCTTTGAACTCCTACTTTCCCTCAGTGGGATCTCCCCCATCAAGTCCAAAGACTGGCAGGGCTGATGCCTCAACAGGTGTCTGCTTTTGGGAGTGATGAGAGTCCGCCAGTGAGAAAGTGCAAATCCTGGACAAGCCCTGGGAAAACTGTGTGGGACATGACCACTAACCCAAAATAATTCAAATAGATGTTTCTCAGAGCCAGAGCAGAAAGCACTTTATTCAACTCCTGCAGGTAAAGGGTATCACCTCCACCAGCATAGTCTAGTCAAGTGGGCAAAGCACAGGCAACAGAGCAGGTTTTATACCCTACTGTCCCTTAGGATCAGGTTCACAATCTGTTACAGGAATCCATTCCACCCTCAGGGTACAACGGGGAGGGGAGAAGGGAGGAAGGCACTATAGATTACAAAACTATTCGTGAGAAATTAAGCAAGGATACAAGCAAGATGGGGTTTCCTGGAATGTAGCCCTAAACTAAGGCAGAGGTCAGTTTTCTAAAAAGGGATTGGATTTTTTTAAACAGGGGTGGTGAGCCTGAGACTTGAGATTTTTTGTCCTTTAGCTTTCCACTATAATCTTCTCCTTCTAGGATAGAAGCTCCTTGGGGGCAGGGATTATAATGAAGGGTGGAGATTCCAGTAACTTCAATTACATTCAATTAATGGAAAATAGGGACGAGTTTCAATATAGGAAATAAAATACTACCTTAGGAGTTTCAAAGTTTTTTGTTTCTACTAACAGGTACCCATTCTTGCAAGAATGTAAAATTAATCTTTCCTGCATTTATCAGTAAGTATCTGGAATTCTTGGTAAATATTTTCTTACATTCCTCAGAAATCAGAAAACTACAAATCAGGGCTTGATTTATAGTTTCTTTTTTAGTGTATCATACATCTCCCCACTCACCTCCCCCCAAAAAAAAATCTATTGTTAAAATTTACTAGCATACCACTGTCTAGCAGGGACTTTTTTTTTTTTTTTTTTACTGTTAAGAGATCAATGTTACCACCCTCACAAAAAAAATCTCTTAATGGTAAAACTTCATCCTCTGGCACAGATCAAGAAAATTGGGAATCTTATAGCAGAAAGAACATGGGGTTTGGAGTCAGTAATGAAATGACCAGAGTTCAATCCACGATCTAACATTTACTAGCTAAGCAAAAATGAGCAAAGTACCTAAAGTAGCTCTAAGCCTTAGTTTTCTAATCTGTAAAATGGAGATGTTAATAATTATAATACCCACCTTAAAGAATTGTCTTGAAGATTAAATGAGAATTTATATATTGGTGCTTCATAAATCTTAACATTACCTATTATTGTTTCCCAAATTCCATAATGTTGACAGTCATCTCTTTCCATGGCTGATCCAGAACAACAATCATATATCATGAACAGAAGAACTCAAGTTACCAGGACAGGTGTGTGGAGGGGGAGACAGTAAAGAAAGAGATTTGGGGGCCTTCACAGTATTCATCACATCTTATTAGGTAGACATTTTTCAACAGTTATGGTATGTGGAGACTTGACTGTCTTTTAGAAGGGCTATGAATGAGCCCTTCATACATTTCACACATAAATGAATGAAAAGCAAGCCTAGGACAATTCTCTGAAACAATTTTTAATCCTAAATCAATCCAACTTTGTCCCACTGGACAAAGAGGAAAGCTTTGTTTCCTCCAAGTATAATGGGTCTTCAGTCATTCTCTAGAACTCTAATTTTGGGGGGTAGGGAGGAGAAAGTATTCTGCTGGTGAGAAGGGTACCAGCCCAAGATCCCCACCTTAAGTGAAGCTGACTCCCTTTAGTTCTTAATCCTGTCCTCAGGACAGTATTTCACTTCTCTGGTTTGTCCATATTTCTTGAAAAACAGATTTCCATCCCCTGCTATGAAAAGGAGACTTTCAAGGATTAATAGGTCTCAGAAACCCACCTAGAAACTTAGTTTATAACTTCTCAAGCTTATCTTAATGAAATTTGGGAGAGATCTTTCTTGCTATAAAAAAATAATTTGCAAAGAGAAGTGTATAAATGAACTATAATGATGAGGATAGTTTTGATTTTTATTAGTCTTTTAATGGTCATCATTTAAATAAAGTTCTATCTTTTTTTTCTTCTATGTTATTAATATTTTGTCTTTTTCTTCAAAGGAGACTTAGTGAACATCTTGTGAAAAAATGTCATGGATTCCCTAGTCATGGGGTTAACCAGCATATTAGTTACTCCACAAAGACACCCATTAATAACAACCCACCACTTGAAATCACTTTTATTCTGAAAGAGCTTAAAGCACACCTCCCCCTATGATCCTGTTAACCTCATAAAGGCCTTTTAAGGAAGGAATGGCCAGCATGGATATTATTATTCCCATTTTATAGATGGGGGTAACTATGGCACAGATATAGGTGATGTTCTTCCAAAGGTCTTGTGGCAGTCCAAATTTTCACTGAGGTCTCTTGGACTCCTTGGATAACATTGTTTCTTCTGGGCCAAAGCTGGTTAGTTTTCCCCTTCAATGAAAAAAACTATCCAACTCCAAGAAATTGGTGTCTGGTTGGGTAGCACTCAAAAGACCATATATCCCCTATTGCACAGAAATCCCATAGTCAACTGCCATCTAGCCATGGCTTATCTGGAATGTTTCCTGCATTCTCAGAATGCGAAGTAAGAACACACACAGAGCTGCGGTGAGTTTGGGAGCAAGAACGCATGTGTTTTGAATCCACAGGATCAAATGGGACTCAGAGCTGACACTTTTCTGCTGACTGCATGGAACACAGCTGGTCTAACTAGGCCTGACCCATGTCCTGGAAGCAATGGAAAAACTCTTCAGAGATCCTTAACTGGGGATTTCACACCCGGCCTTAATAAGTCAATGTACTACAGCTGGCCTTAACAGGTCAATGCACTACCCTCAGGGAAGGGGAGCTGAAGATAGTAACCTAGAAAGATCCATTGGCCAAAGGGAAGAGGCATGGGCCAGAAGGAGAAACCAATCTGCAATACCAATACACAGTTTCATGCCTGAGATTTCTCTCAAAGATTAAATGCCGCTCATAGGTCAATAGGGTGATCAAGGCCACATTTTCCTAAAGGTATCCTGCAAGATAACTTTTTTTTTTTGGGGGGGGGGGTGCTCTGGTTTTCAGCTTCAATGGAATGAACCAATCTTTTCCCTTAGAAATTGGATATTTTCCCCCATGAACAATCAAATGTAACTTTGTTATCTCAGTGGTCAGCTTCCAGCATAAGGCTAGGGAATTAAAGATCTTCATAAGCAGAGCTGAAATCCACTCTCTGGGCTTCTCCAAATACCAGGAACATGCAGAGTCCTACATTACTAATGATGGCCACAAGATTGAAAACTGAAGTCCAGGAGCCAGTAGTTTCAATCAAATATCCTCCCAGGCATACCCCAATAACACCTGAATTCAGGAGAGAAAAAAAGAAAAAAATTACAATTAAAATGACTTGCATCATCCTGGATCAAGTATATTCCAGATTAAGAATGGGATATGGAACTGGGGATGCTGTGAGGAAATTTGGGTTGGTCTTCTCAAGGATTTGAGATATGTTCCAAATAACCCTAACTTTTGGAATCTTATATTCAGATCTGGACACCATGCTTTAGGGATACATTGACAAGATCCAAGAGAAGGTCACTAGAATGGAGAGATTTCTGAGAATTAATGTCATGTGAGGAAAACCTGAAGGACCAGGGATATTAAGTTTGGAAAAGAGAAGACTAGGGGGAGAAGAGGGAGACAGGATATGCCAACTCTCTCCAAATATTAAAAATATTAGCATGTATATGAGGGTGCCATATTCTGTATGCTCATCTCGAAAGTAGAACTAAATCAAATGGATAGAAATTACACAATAGATGTATAAGAAAAGGCTTTCTAAGATCTAAGGCTATCACCTGCTTTATAAATAATAAAGTATTAAAGCATGAGCTGGAAGAACCCCTGTGAGGGATATTATAAAGAAAACCCTTGTTTTGGATGCAAAGTCAAATGAGATAACCTCCAAGGTCCTTTCCAACCAGCTGTGTTAAAGTCAGCTCAAACAATTTATGAGAGCTCATTGGTCCATTTTTAGTTTCATCACTTACACTTCAGAAATCAGCAAAGCTGCAAATCAAGATTTGATGTATTAATTGATTATCTGAACTTTATAAAATGGAGAAAATTTTAATAATGCATGGTAAACTAAAAATGTGTCGAGTATTTTTTTTCCCTAGAGGATAGATTGTTAAACAGTGACCAGCATACCCCTGGTTCTACCTCTGAAATTCTAGGATAAAAACCTATTTTATCTAAAGCTCTCTCTACACTTTGCTAGAACAAATATCTATTTTTAGCCAACAAACAATCTTTCAGGGTAACAGTTAGTCCCATGTACTGACTACCTGCCCCAACATTTGGCTAAACACATAATTTAGGTCAATGAATGAGGCTCAATCTGCAGTCCAAACAGTTGCTGCACCATAAATAAGGCTTTTTGGGATCTTCCAGAGGTCACCTTGTACAGGAAAGCATTGACCTTAACCATATAAATGAAAGAAAATGGACTGTGTTCATTCTAAGGATGAGGTCTCCAGATTGATTTCCTAGATGGGTTTGGTCCCAGAAGGTACAGTCACATAGCATAACTTTTTAAGTTTGAGAAACTCATTTCTCTGAGTTATGTGCTACTCACCTGCCAAAGCACCAGCTGTGTTTGCTACGCCTATGAACAAAACAGAAAGAAAAGAAAAATCATAGCAAACTTTTTTTGAGATAGTTATGGGAATGTACTCTATGTTGACAATCTCCCTATGTGTGCTTTCTTGGAGGGATAGAGCAGCAGGGGTCTTGAACCCTTGGACATTGCCCAATGACTTTAACTCCTTGGGGACAGGCTGGGAAATAATAAGGGAAAGGCCTCCTAGTCCAGGAATGATTATAAGGCTGGCTTCTCTGGGATGAATTCCTCCCCAGGGGTGGGGAAAACAACCTTCTCTAAACAGAGTCAAAAATGCATCCTCACCAAATAAAAAGCCAGCACAGGATGGGGCCAGGTCCTGAATGTTAACTGAAATTCCACTATTGTAAAACAGAAAAGAAAATGAAAGATGAGTTCTGGCAAAATTGGAACAGTGCAAGTGAGACCCCTTCACTTGACTAAACTTTCCAGGAATTGTAAAGAGGAAAAATCAAAGGAAAGAATGATATAAATCTAACGAGGGAAAAATAACCAAAACTACCAAAAAGATTTAAGCCATCCTTATTATTATATTATTATTATAGCCTTATAGCTATAGGAATTATTATAGCTTTAAATCTATTAGTAAGGTTCCCAATTAGGTACATGCAGACAATAAGCTCCAATATAGCCTGTGACATTAATTTGCTTTGTGATCTTGGCCAACCTATTCCATTTCTTGATGCCTCAGCTATCTCATCTACAAAATGGACATAGCAGCTCTCAGCAGAGAAATGAAAAATTACAAATGGAAATGACAGAAAAAGTAAATCTCTAATCACATAAATGCCAATTGCAATGTAGTGGTCATTCACTTAAAAAGCAATACTAAGTGGTTAATTCAACCAAAATTATCAGAGCTAAATGTGAACTAAATATTGTTGCTATCAAAGAAGGAAGAGAAAGAGAAAAAAAAAAGGAAGAGGGAATTTGGGGGAAGACAGATGTCAGATGATCACAAATTAAATTATCTTTAAAAGATGCAATTTAACCAGAATATGTGGAACATAAATGTAAAAATCAAACCAGCCTCCTGGACAGTTTTCCCTTTCAAAACCCTTGCTTCAGTATTTCTATTATTTGCTCTTAGAATTGAAACATAAGTTCCAACACCCAGAGATGTATGGATGACTTCAAAATTCATCTGCAAAGTGAAATTTACGGATTGAGTATTGATCTGTTGAGTACCTACTATGTGTTGATCGCTGTTCTAGATGGTGAGGGAGAACATGAGGATGGCACAGAATAGATGATAATCCAATAGGCAAAGGTCAGTCCCTTACCTGTGGTTAAAAGTCTGGAGTCCAATTGAAGCTGATGCAAATATGATAGATTTACAAAAGCTCCTTGTGTGACCCAGAAACAGTGCAAACACACTGGACACACCTAACCCCATCACCTGTTAAGAGAAAAAGAAAAGTCACTAGCACTGATTCAAAGAATCAACTTCAGAAGGTGAAAGAACTTCCCAACTTGGGGAAGAGAGATGGAAACAGGTCTTCCTTAATTCTCTGAATTCTATGAAATCCTTCACAAGTAAAGCCAAAATTTCTCTAACCAGTAGGATGTCTTTCCTCTGAACTAACTTCCACATGAACAGCAGTTAGCACTTCAGCAGACAGTTCTAGCTGTTAATCTCATATGAGGAAGGAGGCAAATGAGTTTGCTAATTTGGAAATGAGGAAAGTGAGAATTGTTCCCATTTTATAAATAAACTGTTTTATAGAGAGAAGATTGCCCAACAAGCCAGAATAGAAAGAAGTGCTTAAGTTTAAGCCCATCACCTCATGTATTAATCTCTTTACCACCCTTACATGTAACTACAGTTGAACAAGATATCCTCTGACTCATGCCCAGATGTACTATATGTTGACCTCATTCAAGAAAACAAGCAACTTTAAGATCGTGGATCCACTATGAGGGAAATTCTCTGGGCCACAAATAAGCCAGAGAAGAAGGATGCAAGATAAAAGTTAAACCTCTTTTCATTACCTGCATCAATTTGCGCACAGTGATGGTTCTATAACCTGGAATGGGGACAATGAGATTGTTACTTCACACTATATGCTACTGAGAAACTTTGACTAAAGCAAAAGAAAACAAAAAAAGTACACCAATGATCAATCAGGTCCTGATTTCTCTGAGGGAAAATCACAAATCTGGCTACTCGAGAATTTTTTTTAGGTTTTATTTTCCCTAAATAGTATTTTATTTTTCTAAATATATATAAGAATATATGTTATTTACTCAACTTTTCTTCAGTCCCAGCCTCTAGTTTTCTCCACACATTTGGAGAGGGGTAGGGTAGAGAAAAGCAGAGGTAGAGAGGAGCTTCGTGGGAGGGGATATCCATCCATGATGCTCAATCTCGGGATGACCAAGCTTGCAGGAAGCAGGAGTGAGACTAGGCAGTCCTTACCTTGACTGATGAGGTGATCCGAAAGAAACCCACTAAAAATGCTGGTGGGGATTGCAATCAGCCAGGGGACAACATTGAACACCCAGCCCTAAAATAGATAAAATATTCCCAGAGGGAAGATTAAATAACCTTCTGGAAGTCAATCAGGTTCCTTCCTGGGAAGCCAGGCTACTGGAACAAAGATTCAGGGCTCTGCTACTGACTCCCCCTAGGTTTAATGAAATGAGTCCTTGCTAGACTTCTTGGGCAGTATTTTTTCCCCTACAAAAAATAAGCAGTCTAGGGATGGAATTGCAAATTATGATGATATTGTTAATGGTGAGTGGCCATGGCATTACCACAAAGATGTAAAAATGCAAAAGAAGACAGTTATGTAAAGGTGGGGGGAGGGTTATTCCATCAGCACAGAGATTTAAAGAGAGAATCCACATCAGAATTTGCATAAAAAACTAGCTTAGTAAAATTACGGGTGTTGGTGGTCATATCCAAAAAAGAGAGAAGGAGAGAGGGGCCGAGGAGGAAAGAGGGAGGAAGGGGGAGAGAGAGGGGGGAGAGAGAGAGGAGAGTCTTTGCAGGGGATTTGTTGTCAATAGCCATGCTTATTCTAACATCCTGGAATCTGGAGACCACAGAGAAAGGTCTGTCAAATTCAGTAGAAATTTTATGGCATTTAGAAAAGTCTGAGATCCCTCCCCTCCTCTCCTTTTCAGGGAACTGTCTTCTTTGAAACTTATAGTTTTAGGGCCTATCTGGAAATTCACAGAAGGAAAATTTTTTATAGAAGCACATTTTACGGTGGCAAAAAATTGGAAACCAAGTAGATGACTATCAATGGGGAGCTAGCTAAACAAATTGTGACACATAGATGTAATGGAATATTAATGTGTTAATGTAAAAAACAAGTATATGAGGAGAAAAATAAAAAGATGCACATGAATTGATTTATTAAGCAGAACCAAGAAAACAATTCACGACTACACCAACATACCAAAAAACTACCATAAAACAAATGAAAATGAATGCAGTCAAATTATAAAGAACAAGTCTAGGGGCAGCTAGGTGGGGCAGTGGATAGAGCACCAGCTCTGAAGTCAGGAGGACCTAAGTTCAAATCAGACCTCAGACACCTAACATCCCCTACCTGTGTGACCCTGGGCAAGTCACTTAATCTCAATTGCCTCAGCAAAAAGAAAAAAAGGAACAAGTCTGTCCTCAAAGAAGATATATGATAAGACACCTCCACTTATTTGCAAAAGTGTAGGATCTATGGGTGAGTGTGGAATACTGAATTTGATATCAGATTTTTATAGTTGATTGATTGATTCTTTTATTATTGTTGATCAGTTTTTTTTTGGGGGTGAGGACAACTTTTCTTCTTTCTCTTTTTCTTTTTTAAATATTTGTTAAAGGGAATGACTGAGAAAGATACAGAGGAAAAATCTAGTCAATATAAAAACAAAAAAAATAGTAAAATCGATTTTACAAAAGAAGACGGAGGAAAAGATACCTCCCTTACAAAGATGTCTCTCTTTTACATAAGAATAATATAATATAATGGATGGGGCATATAATACCAAATTGTTGTGTTAATCAGTTTTGTTGAATTATTTTTCTTTTTTTATTATTTTTTATTCTTTTAAAAGTACTTTATTATTAGGCTGGCAAAAGATGATAGTAATAAAAACAAATTTCTTAAATGGTATTGCCTGGTGAAACACTGAGATGTGTTTTATGATTTGCACAAGATTATATAACAAGTATGGATCAGAGGCAATTTTCTTGGATTTGAGTCTGGTACTCGAACTTCTACAATACATTGCCTGAATATAAGGTAAATAAAGCACACATCATATAGTATAATAACAGACTATTGGCTAAATACAATCATTGAATTGTATGATGTCAGGACCAAAGCAATTTCTTCTAAGTCAAGCATTTTTAATGTGTCTATGTATGTTCCACTTTCAATTGACTTGTCTCCCAACAAGAGACAATTTTACCCTTTAAGGAACAGGTCAACCTACCTTAGAATTGGGGAATGTTTCCTTAAAGAAGGTTGGCAGCCAGGAAAGGAGGATGAAAAATGAGCTAGCAGAAGAAAGCTGAGCAAATATGACTGCCCTGTAAGAGAAGAGACAGAAAGGAAATGTATAGGTCCAGAGAGCTCTAAGGGAAAAAAGTATATACCTAGCTATATACCAAGTAAGCTAGTAGGCAGGCCCATAAAATAACCAAAAAGTAGTAGTAGCAGTAGTAGTAGTGTGTTGGAGTTTGCTTGAAGTAACAGCCAACAAATTTTTATGAAATATGTCTCCTTTGTATATAAATATGAAAGTATTATCACTACAATGCCCTGACCCATACACACACACACACACACACTGAACTCAGTTTCCCTTTTATCCACTAGCACAGCTTTTCAAGATGGCACACTGAGGCCAGAGATAGTCTATAACTTTATACACAGGCAAGCTAACTAGTTCTCCAAGGGACTGAACCCACAAACCCATCCCATACCACAATATACCATAAACATTTACATACCACACAGGAGGTCTCCGAAATAACTGTCTCCAGGGAACTTTTTTCTGCTTGGAAATGGAAAAGGCTTTTGCCAAAATTTCCAAGGATATTACCAGTTCTGGAGGAAAAAAAAAACACTTAAAAATATATCTTCATTCAGTACCATTAAATATGTCATTTTCACTTAGAATTAGTGGAAGCCATTTCCAATGAGTACATTTATTATATATCAATAACAAATAACTGTACAACCCGCAATGTGCAGGAATAAGTCAATTCATGTAGAATATCTATGAACACTGTACATTTAGTAGAAATGAATGCCCTCATTCACTTATTCAGTATGTATTTACTGAGAACCTATTAAGAAACAGTATGGTTGCATTCACACTTGTGTCTAACTCCAGACCACCCATAAGAAAAAAAATATTGAGAAAAGCAAAACCAGTCACTTTATTAAAAAATATTTCTTTCTTCAAGACCATGGAGACTAGAGGTATAAATATTTATTTTGCCCAAAGTCTTATAAGTGAACTTTCTGTTTTAGGTTTGGTAAATTTACAGGAAAGGAATCAAATCCATGATTAAATTTGTATAGGAAACATCCTTTACTGATGAAGGCTGGCATCTTTTCTACAACTGAAAATTTTAGATAATTACTCATATTGTTAAGTAGTGAAGGGACTGGCCCAGGTCTATATAGCCAGGATGTGTCAGAGGCAGGACCTGAACCCAGATCTTCTGGGTTCAGACTTGAATCAAAGTCTTTTGGACTTCAAAGCCAAATCTCTCAATTATGAAGACTCAACTGAAGTTAACGTTTTGCTGATATCTCCAAAAAGGTTCTATTGTAAGACAAGTTGAAGTTTCTGATTCCAAGTGAAAGTTATTTTGTCACAAAGCCAAAAGCACACTTGCCAATAACCTTTTAGGAGTTCTTCCCATATGAGGAAAGCCCTCTGTGTTCCTTCAATCCATTTCCCTTCATCTATTCTCTTTATCTTTTCTGATGGGAAGATAGAGCTGATCCACAAGGAACCACCCTAAGATGGTGTCATCAAAACTGTTTCTGGGAAAGAAACTTGGGAATTGGGAATTACCCTTTTCTTTCAGCAAGTATCTGCACATAAAATAGATCCAAATCAAAGTGAGTACACCCGAGAAGTAGAAGACACTCTGCCAGCCATACCAGTCCAAGAGGAGAGAGCCAGCTCCTCCAATCACCAGGGTCCTGAAACAAGAAAAGGATAAGAGATAGTAAAAAAGTCACCAAACTGTTGGTACCTACTGATCCAATAATCCTATTAATGGAGACATATCCCAATGAGGGTAAAGACAGAAAGAATAACTCATAAAGATGAAAAATCATAGATGCATTTCTTATGATTAAAAAAATACTCTAGAAACAAAGCAGGTACCCATGGATTGTGAAATAGCAATTAAATTGAGGTATATGGAATTAATAGAATGCTATTATCTTGTAAGACATGATGAATATGAAGCATTAAAAGAAATACAGAAAGATCTATAGAATTGGACCAGGGTCAGAAGGGCTATATATGCACTGAGATTAAAATAACATAGTGGATAGCTAGATGGCACAAAGTGATAGGAGTGCCAGGCATGGAGTCAGGAAGACCTAAATTCAAATCCAACTTCAGACACTAACTGTGTGATCATTTAACCCAGTTTGTCTTACTTTTCTCATTTGTCAAATGAACTAGAGAAGAAAATGGTAAACCACTCCAGTATCTTGCAAAGAAAAACCCAAATGGGATTTTCAGTAAGATATGACTGAAATAGCTAAACAAAAAATAACTAAAATAAAATATAAAAAAGTAAACTTCAATCCAATTCCATGACCAACATAGTCCAACGAAGCAGAAAATGAAATACTCTTCCTACCTCTCACTAGAAAGGTGGTGGACTATAGTAGCTGAATGCTGGATATTTCGATTGAAGGCTATCACAGAAGGACATTTTACTGACTAGTTCTAATTAAATGATTCCCTTTTTATGAGAGATACTACATTGGGGAAACATATCTCAGGAAATTACTGTGATGTAAAAGAAAACAATAAAGCAAAGGCATCACTAAAACTCTTAACAAAATAAAGAGACTGATATTAAGTTTGATTTCCCAGTCAAAGTTAGTGTAGTGTTTGAATTTATATTGTATTTCTATTTACCATATTCTCCTGAGGCCTATATGTTGAAAGAGATCATCAAAATAATATTTCTCATCTAAAGTGTCTTCAACTTAACCACCCCTACTAAGACTTCAGTATACCTTTACATAGTCTCTTTGGTGACAAAGAGAACACAGACATTTAGAGCATTCCAGAAATGGGGCTGGGAGAATAATTTTTGGTATATTTAAATAATAGGACACAACATTTAAAACTAGAAGGCCTTAACGGTCATCCAGCACAAACCTATCATTTTATAGACAAAGAAACCAACATCCAGATTGACTAAGTGTCTTGCACAAGGTTACAGACCTGATAGCAGAACCAGTATTCAAATTCAGGTTTCTGCTTCCAGAACCCTGCTCCTCTACTACACCAAGGGGCCTGGGTTATCTAGCCCCAGAGAAAGGGTATCAGTTAGTTCAAAACGTGATGATCTGCGCTGTACCCATATGATATAAGCCTCTCAGAAGACTACAAAGTCTATACTGAAGTCTTATAGGTAAAAACTAGTTTTCAAGTCTTGTTAAAAAAAAAAAAGTGACTTTCAGACCTGATTGACATCTTAAATGAGAATCAAGATCCCAAAAATTGTGTCACATTAAAATATTAAGCCAAATCTAAAGTCTTATTCTTGGGTTCAAAAAATTGAATTTAAAAATATAAGATGGTAGACATACATATCAATTTGTATCATAAAGCATTTATTACATTTTTTACTCTGTGTGAAGTACCATGCTAAGTGATAGACATATATAGTAGGGCAAAAAAGACATTCTCTGCTTTAAGAAGCTCACATTCTAATGGAAGAAAAAACATGCAAACAACTATAAATGTACAAGATATATAGAATGTAAATGGGAAATAATTTCAGAGGGAAAAAAGCTCTAACATTCTCAAGTAACCAGTAGGTTATTAGCAGAGACTAAAACAGAGCCAGGGAAGCAAAGAGGCAATAATGAATAGGGAGAGAATTCTAGGCAGAAGGGACAGCCAGTAAAAATGCATGGAATCAGAAAATGGACAATGTCTTTTGTAAAAACAAAACAAAACAAACAAACAAACAAACAAAAAAAACCCCAGCAAGAAGACCAATGCCACTGGATCACAGAGTATTTGGAGAAGAGTAAACTCAAAGGAAACTGGAAAGATAGAAAGGGATTAGTTATGACTGGCTTTAAAAGTTTAACAGAATAGTTTATATTTGATCCTGTGCTAATTGGAAAGCCACTGAAGTTTACTGATTGGGGGAGTAGGGGAGGGGAGGTGACATGGTTAGATCTGTATTTTAGGAAGATCACTTTGATAACTGAGTGGAAAATGGGGACAGATGAGAAAGGAAAACCAATCAGAAAATTAGTTTTTTAGGAAAGAAAGGAATATGTGTGTTAAGTTGAGATAACACTGAAGTCAGAGGATAGTCACAAGAAGAAATCAAAGCTATCAGAAGTCATATAAAAATACTCTGAATCACTAATAAGAGAAATGCAAGTTAAAACAACTCTGACACACCACTTCATTCTTATCATATTTGTAATGTGACAAAAAAGGAAAATGGCAAATGGTAAAGTAGATATGTGTAGGAAAATGGGGACACTAAAGTACAGTTAGTAGAGCTGTGAACTAGTCCAACTGTTTTGAAGAAAAATTTGGAACTATGCCCAAAGGACTATAAAACCATTAATAAACTTTGATATTATTTTGATATCCTTTGACCCCGCAATACCACTACTAGGATTGTATCCCAAAGAGAACAAAGGAAAGGAGAAAGGACACATAAAAACAAAAATACACATAGCAGTTCTTTCTGTAGTGGCAAAGAATTGGAAATTGAGGGGATACCCATCAACTGGCGAATGGTTGAACAAGTTGTGGTATATAATTGTGATATAATAGTATTGTGCTATAAAAAAATGGCAAGTGGATAGTTTCAGAAAAAAACCTGAGAAGACTTTACATAAGTTGATGCAAAGTGAAATGAACAGAACTAGTTGAATATTGTACATAGTAACAACAACACTGTAATGACAATCAACTGTGAAAAGATTTAGTTGTTCTGATCAATACAATGATATATGATAATTCCAAATAACTCATGAGAAGAAAAAGAGAAAACAGATGAACTTGAGAATAGATTAAAACATATTTTATTTCACTTTATGTTTCTTGCTTTTTTTATGACATTGCTAATATAGAAATATGACTTCATGTGTATAATGGGTATTATACTTCTTGCCTTCTCAGTGGGCAAGAGAGAGGCAGGAGTAGGAAGAGAGAATTCTCAACTAGAAAATGAAATTTTAAAGTTAGTCAAATTTAATTTTCAAAAAAAACCCATAAAGATTATGTTCATGGCAGAAATAAGGAAATTTGGAAGAAGGGAAAGTTGGAATGGGGTAGGGGAGGAAATAAGTTCAGTTTTAGACATAATAATTTTGAGATGTCTATGGAATATCAATAGGCAGTGATTTAAGACAAAGTTGGAAGAGATAATGGGGCTATACCAACAGATCTAAAAATCATTTGCAAAGAGATGATAATTGATTCCAACGTATGAGATCATCAAGTAAGATAGTCTAAAGGGAGAGAAGAAAAGAAGGCCAGGACACAGCTTTGGGAAACTTCCATGGTTAGTGGGCATGACTTGGATCAAGACCCAGCAAAGGAAACGAAGAAAAAATGGTCAAACATGTAAGAGAATTACAGAAGACAGTAGTGTCACAAAATCCTAGAGTGAAGAGAGAATCAAAGAGAAGATAATCAAGTATGTGCTATTATTATTCTCATTTTACAGATGAGGAAACTGAGGCAAAATGAAGCTAATGGACTTGCTCAAGGTCACATAGCTAGTAAATGTTGGAAACCAGATCTGAACTCAGTTCTTCTTGATTTCAGTCCCTGTTATTCTATCCACTACACCAACTAGGTACCATTCAGAAGAGTATGAGTACCAAGGATGAATACTGAGAAAAGGTCATCATTAGTTATTTTGGATAGAACAGTTTCAGCTAAATGATGAGACTGAAAGCTGGGCTGTGGAGAATTAAGAAAGTAAAAAGGAAGGAAATGGAGACACTAATTTTAGATGATTTTCTCTTTAGTCATGAAAGGGAAGAGAAATAAGATGATAGGTAGCAGAGATAGTTAAGCAAATGAAGGGTTTTGTTTTGGTTTTTTGAGAATAGGAAAGACAAGACATGTTTATGGAAGTAAAGAAGCATCCAGCAGAAAGGGCAAGATTTAAGATTAATAAGAGAATAGGGTTGATGAGGAATGGATGAAGACAGAGATCTTGAGAGGATGGGATGTTGATAGGATCAAAGAGTTCATGAAGAAGGGTTTGCTTTGAAATAACTCTTCATGTGAGATAAGGATAAAGGAAGAGATAATAGGGAAACATATAAATAAGATGAGATAAGAACGAAGGGAGAAGAGGAAGCTCTTCATGAATTGCCTCAAAATTTTTCAGTGATCTATAAAGATGCTCAACTGAGAAGGTGTAAGAAGGAAATGCCATAGAAAGCTTTTTGAGGACAGAATGAAAAGATTTAGAATAATTGCTCTGATGAGTGAAATCATGATCAATTAAGAACTACCTGACTTCAGTAAAGGTCCAATTGAGATTAAGTAAAATAAATTTATAGTGAACCTAGTCTGCTCAGTTCTGCAATTTTCTCTAGCTTCACTGAGAAGCACATGAATAGAGTTGAAGGAAGTAGACACTGAGAACAATCTAATGAGGTTTTATAATGCATGATGGGTAATAAAATATGGGTTAGGGAAGAGCTAATGACCTGGGAATAAATCTAAGAAGTAGAGGAAGAAGAGGGACAGACAAGGACAAAGAACAAGGATATCAGGAAGAGAAAAAAAAAGATGGAATGTTGAAATTTATAACACAGGAAAAAAAATCTAAGGTTTTTTTTTTTTTCTCTTGAGAAGCAATTGGGATGAGACTTCCGGAGGTGGAGCCAAGATGGCAGAGATCAGACAGGAATCTCTGTAACTTCCTCTAACTTTCCCTCAACTGATTTTGAAGTAAAAAAATCCACAATATCTGGAGGACAACATATTTCTAGAAGAAGATACTCTGGAAGAACTTCAAAACAGGTCTGTCTTAATTGGGCAGGGGGGTGGTCTGCTGAACCCCGACTGCAGCACAGGGAGACCGGGGCAAGGAGATGGAACTGGAGTCAAAGCATTGTGCTTTTCACACATCTGGGAGTCTTCTGTGGGCCTCTTGGGCCAATCTGTCCTGACTGTGGGCAGGTGGTTTGGAAGATCTGCCTTTTGTGGGGGGTAGATTGTGAACCACCGAACCTCTCTTGAGTGTAAGACTTAGCTACCATTACACAGCACGCTAGGGTGATCAATCAATCAGCAGAACTGCCCAGCACCTGAAATAATTTAATCAGCACAACTGCCCAGCACCTGAAATAATTCAATCAGCAGAACTGCCCAGCACCTAAAATAACTCAATCAGCAGAATTGCCCCAGGGCAAATTAAAGCAGCTGTTCCTCCTTTGCCTTGAACAGACCTCACACCTTTAAAAAAAAATGAATAAAAAACCAAAAAGAGCTCTCACCATAGACAGCTTTTATGGAGATTGGTAAGAACAGACCTCAAATCCTGAGGACCCTAAAGGTAAAGCAACTCCAGAAAAAGCCCCAAAGAGAGACATAAACTGGACTCCATGCCACAAGGCTTTTTTGAAGATTGCATAAAGCATCTTAAAAGAGAGTTAGAAGAAACATGGGGAAACGAAATGAGATCACTGCAAAATAAAATAGAAAAAGAATGCAATGAACAAAAAATGTAATTGGTCAATTGCAAAAAGAACTAAAAACAGTAACTGAAGAAAATAAAAATCAGAATCAAACAAATGGAAGTGAATGACTCAAGATGTCAAGAATCAGTCAAACAAAAACAAAAAAAAATGAAAAGATAGAAAAAAACATGAAATATCTCCTAGGAAAAACAACTGACCTGGAAAATAGATCTAGAAGAGACAATCTAAGAATTATAGGGCTTCCTGAAAGCCATGATGAAAAAAAGAACCTAGACACTATCTTCCAGGAAACCATAAAAGAAAGCTACCCTGATATTTTAGACTCAGAAGGCAAAAAAAAACTTATTGAAACAATCCACTGATCACCTCCTGAAAGAAACCCAAAAATTAAATCCCCCAGGAATATCATGGTTAAATTCCAGAACTATCATACCAAGGAAAAGATATTATGAGAAGCCAGAAAGAAACAATTTAAATATCGAGGAGTAACAATTAGGATCACAAAGGACCTAGCAGCTTCTACTTTGAAGGATTGAAGGGCCTGGAATCAGATATTCCAAAGGGCAAAGGAACTTGGATTGCAGCCAAGAATAAGTTACCCAGCTAGAATGAGCATTATCTTCCAGGGAAGAAGATGGTCATTCAATGATATAGGAGAATTTCACCTATTTCTAATGAAAAGACCAGAATTGAACAAAAAATTTGATCTACACAGAACACAAGAGAAACATAAAAAGGTAACAAAAAAACAAAACAAAACTCTTGAACTATATTTATGTTATTGATACTTATAGAATGAGGGTTGATTTTATGATTTTATTATTATATTATGATTATTATGATATGCTTATTGTGATTTTATGATTATTATAATATATTATAATCTGAAAAAGAAATTAGAGGTAAAAAAGGGATAACACTGGAAGAAGAGGAAAAGGAGGTAAAATAAGGGAAATTACATCACATGTAGAGGCAAAGAAAACCTATAATGATTGAGGGGAAAAAAAGGAGGGGAATGAGAACTGTGTTAATCTCCATTTCATCAGATTTGGGTCTGAGGGAATAATAGACGTATTGGGTATCAAAAAGAAACTTGTCCTATCTTATAAGGAAATAGGAGGGAAAGGGGGAAAAGAAAGGGAATAGACTAATAGAAGGGAAAACAGAAGAATTAAGGGAAAGGTGTAAAAAAGGGGGTGGGGCTCTAAAGGGGAAGGATTGTTTGAGGGAAGTGGTTATCAAAAGCAAAATACTAGGGAGGAGGGAAAGGGGATAGGAAAGAGAAAAGCATAAGCTAGGGTAAATAAGATGTCAGGAAATACAGAATTAGTTATTTTAACTGTGAATGTGAATGGAATGAACTCTCCCATAAAGCGGAAGCAGATAGCAGACTGGATTAAAAACCAGAACCCGACAATATGTTGTATACAAGAAACACATCTAAAGCATAGAGACACATACAGGGTGAAGGTAAAAGGCTGGAGCTGAATCTATTATGCTTCAGGTGAACAAAAAAAAAGCAATCCTGATCTCAGATCAAGTAAAAGCAAATATAGATCTAATTAAAAGAGACAAAGAAAGCACCTATATCTTACTAAAAGGTACCATAGACAATGAAGCAATATCAATACTAAACATATATGCACCAAGTGGTAGAGCATGGAAATTCCTAGAGGAAAAGTTCAGAGAGATGCAAGAAGAAATAGAAAGCAAAACTATAATAGTGGGGGATCTCAACTTCCTTCTCTCAGAACTAGATAAATCAAACCACAAAATAAATAAGAAAGAAGTTAAGGAGGTAAACAAAATGTTAGAAAAGTTAGGTATGATCGATCTTTGGAGGAAATTAAAGGGAGACAGAAAGGAGTTTACTTTTTTTCTCAGCAGTCCATGGAACTTACACAAAAATTGACCATGTGTTAGGACACAAAAACCTCAAAATCAAATGCAGGAAGGCAGAAATAGTAAATGTATTTTTTTCCAGATCATGATGCAATAAAAAAATTACATGCAATATAAGGCCAGGAGAAAATAGACCAAAAAGCAATTGGAAACTAAATAATTTT
Source organism: Myrmecobius fasciatus (assembly GCA_023553655.1). Classification (NCBI taxonomy): domain Eukaryota; kingdom Metazoa; phylum Chordata; class Mammalia; order Dasyuromorphia; family Myrmecobiidae; genus Myrmecobius; species Myrmecobius fasciatus. Next base: position 418 of record JAJPUD010022715.1, on the reverse strand, counting down.
ATCCTAAAGAATGAATGGGTAAAACAGCAAATTAGACACAATTACTAATTTCATCCAAGAGAATGACAATAATGAGACAACATACCAAAATTTGTGGGATACAGCCAAAACAGTAATAAGGGGAAATTTTATCTGTCTAGATGCTTATTTGCATAAAATAGAGAAAGAGAAGATCAATGAATTGGGCTTGCAACTAAAAAAGCTAGAGAAAGAACAAATTAAAAACCCCAAATCAAATACCAAACTTGAAATCCTAAAAATAAAAGGAGAGATTAATAAAATTGAAAGTAAAAAAACTACTGAATTAATAAATAAAACTAAAAGTTGGTTTTATGAAAAAACCAACAAAATAGATAAACCTCTAGTTAATTTGATTAGAAAAAGGAAAGAGGAAAATCAAATTGTTAGTCTCAAAAAT
>JAJPUD010022714.1:0-20973 GCA_023553655.1 Myrmecobius fasciatus | reverse complement strand
TTTCTTGGTAGAAATACTGAAGTGGTTGGCCTTTTCCTTTTGCTCATTTTACAGTTTAGGAAACTGAGGCAAATGAGGTTAGGTGACTTGCTTAGGGTCACACAGCTAGTTAGTTGCTTGAGTGTGGATTTGTACTCAAAAAGAAGAGTCTGGCCCCAGGGCCAGCACTCTATCCAAAAGGCACCAGCCATCCAAAATTAGGGCTTAAGTATACCTGATTAACAGTGGTTTTTCCAAATTTGGAAGGGAGGGAAAGAGGGAGGGAGGATCTGAGGGTAGAGAATATGTTTGAGATTGAAAAAAATGTCATTTTAAAAAAGGATGGCCCGAGTGTTTCTGACCACAGTGATAGAACACAAGGAAAGGTTTAATGCTGCCCACAAGGCTCCCAAAAGTTGGTATTCCCAAGACCTTGCCCTTGGAAGATGCTTAAGCAATGCTGGTGGAGTTGAAAGTAAAGGTCTTAAAATGGTGCCCATTTTTCGTGTATTTTCTACCGTTTTTTGACTTTATACACATTAGTAAAATTTGTGCAGCTAAGTGTTGGGAGCTCTTGGTGTCCCTGGGTGCTGTGGGCATGGGGTTTACAGTGTACCTGTGCAGGCTGAATAAATCACTACAATGGGGGGCTTGAGCCCCCTCTACTATCTCCACTTCTATCATAGCTGACGCCCTTCTAGGCCAGGCCTTGTGCAGGATCCGTTGAGCCACAAGCTAGGGAAGACAGTAGGGGCAGCTAGCCCCAGCCCTTTGTTAGACATACATTGCTCAATGCCAGCCTTTGTTAGACATACATTGCTCAATGCCAGCCTATGGTAAATTTTCATTCTAATTGACTTGAATTAAAGTCAAATTAAGTATATGTCAGAAGCTCTGCAGGTGCTTTTTACCTCTTTTTTCAGCCTTTTCCGATCCTTTTCTTTTTTAAACAAAAGGAAGCAGGGAGATGGGAGGAAAAATCACTTTGAGAGTATTACCACAGATTTTTTGTATTCCTCCTTTAGGAAGACGTTCCTGTGATAGTTAAAAGGAAAAGAGGGAGACCTCGGAAATACCCTATAGAAGCAACCGTAAAAATTAGTAAGTACTGATTTAAAAAAAAAAAAACAAAACATTAAATTGCTTGTTATATTTTTAATCAGACATAAAATGTCAAACTGATTTTCTAAATTACCTTTCAAACTTTTTTTTTTAGAAGAGGACTCCAAGACTGGTACTGATGCTGTAAGTGTTTCTTCCTTACTAAAGTCCCTCTTGCAAAAAACAAAAACAAGCAAAAACCCCAAAACTTTTCTTCCAGTAGTTAACAGCCTGTTTCTTCCCTTCAGATTAGCATACCACAATACAAATGACACCCTGCATATGGCAGTTGTGGCTGCTTTTTAATGGAAGCTAAAGGCCAGCCTGATAGTGGACGAGCCTTCTCCGAGGCTTGTCTCTTCCCAACCTGCTTGTGTGACCCCCAGGCTAGGTTCCCATGCCCGTGGCAGTGTGTCACTAGGGGTTTTTCTATAAATTCTGGCAGCCGTGCTTTCCCACGCAGAGCCTGTTTGACTGTTCTGGGAGAGAAATCAGAAATGTTTTCTTTATAGGCAGTCAGAAAGCATTCCTGCATTATGGGTGAAATGCTTTGAGGAAACTGCTAATCCAAATTGACCTTTTGGAATAGTCATGATTACGTCATCGAACCTTTTGTTTTCTAGTCTCCCTGGGATTTTGTCAAATTCACTAATTTAGAAGATTTCCCCTTTTGTTTAGATCCAGCAATCTCCACCGAGGGACAAAGTGAAGGCTGAGCCATCGGGTATGTTTCCTGCAGCCTTCCTCTTGGTGATGAATGGGAGAGTGGAGACCTTGGTGTCAGTGCTCAGTCATAAGCGTGTTTCATGGTCTAGTGAAAGGTCCCCAGAACTTGGAGTCCGAAGCTCCAGGTTCAGGTCCCCACTCACTGAGGTGATGTGTGAGAAATCACTAACCTCTCATCTGTTAATTAGAATTAGTGTCGGTACTGTCTATCTGTCCCATCGGTTATTCTGAGGAAGGCTCTTTGAAAGCCATTAAATGTCATAGGAACATAATAATCACCTTTTGGTTTCCTTCCCTCTATCATGAGTATCCTTTTACTTTAGCAGAAGTTTAAGGTGTTCTCAGCAGCCTTTTGTTGATGGGTCACCTGTCACTTGCCATTCTTCAGGTGAATAGGATCACTATATTGCTCTGGCACATTTTTTTTATTTTTCAGTGTCTAAGTCAGAAATAATTTTGAAGGTTCTCCAATCTCTGCTTTCCATGCGTATCTCTTCCCCTTTCCCCCATGGATTCTCCCCGATATGGTCTAGGTCATCTTCTAGATACTGGGAGAGGACAGAGGATGTCCTTCAACAGCTACTTTGTGCTTAAAAAGCCCATCCAGCTCACATTCCCCCCTTTTCTAGCCCCATGGTCCCCTGCTGATGTCTTTGGACGGTTCTTTAGTAATGTGCTGCAGCCTGTCCATGCTTATTATGAATTTCTTGACACATCAAGGTGGTGTTAGTATTTATTTAAAGATAAAAACAACTCTTCCCCACCCCCCCCCAAAAAAAAAAAAAAAAAAAAAAAAAGCATAGACCTTCTTTTAAAAGGCCCGGACTTAAGCCAAGAAAATGTCAGGAACTATATGAACTAAACTACAAAACACTTTCCACACAAATAAAATCAGACCTAGTCAATTGGAAAAATATTAAGTGCTCAGGGGTAGGACGAGCGAATATAATAAAAATGACAGTACTACCCAAACTAATTTACTTATTTAGTGCCATACCAATCAAACTCCCAAGAAATTATTTTACAGATCTAGAAAAAATAGTAGCAAAGTTCATTTGGAAGAACAAAAGGTCAAGAATTTCAAGGGGATTAATGACAAAAAAGACAGATGAAGGTGGCCTTGCTGTACCAGATCTAAAACTATATTATAAAGCAGCGGTCCTCAAAACCGTTTGGTACTGGCTAAGAAATAGAGCAGTCAATCAGTGGCACAGGATAGGATATCAGGACAAGCTAGGTAATAACGTTAGCAATTTAGTGTTTGATAAACCCAAAGACCCCAGCTTTTGGGATAAGTACTCACTATTCAGCAAAAACTGCTGGGAAAATTGGAAACTAGTGTGGAAGAAATTAAGGCTGGACCCACACCTAACACCGCACACCAAGAGAAGATCTAAATGGGTTCATGATCTAGATATAAAGAATGATGTTGTAATCAAATTAGAGGAACGTAGTATAGTTTACCTCTCAGACCTGTGGAGATGGAATAAATTTATGCTCAAAGAAGATCTGGAACTCTTAACACCAGATAGATAATTTTGATTATATTAAGTTAAAAAGTTTCTGTCCAAACAAAACTAATGCAGACAAGATTAGGAGGGAAGCATCAAATTGAGAAATCATCTTTACATTTAAGGGTTCTGATAAAGGCCTCATTTCTAAAATATATAGAGAATTGTCTCATATATATAAGAATTCAAGCCACTCTTCAATAGATAAGTGGTCAAAGGATATGAACAGACAGTTTTCAGATGATGAAATTAAAACTATAATCATATGAAAAGGTGCTCTAAAAGGCCCAGACTTAAAAATAAAACTGTTTCTGGTATTTTTTGTTGATTCTGATTTGCTTCATGCACTCCACAGTCTGGTTCCAATTTAACCTTCCAGTCTTTACTTGTTTTTTATTTTCAAAACATGCAAGGATAATTTTTTTCAACATTGACCTGTGAAAAACCTTGTGTTCCATTTTTCCTCCTTTCTCCTCACCCCCTTCCCTAGATTACATGCAACCTAGTAGATGGTAAACATGGTAAACATGGTGCATCTAACTTTCCAGTCTTAGCTCATTCACATTTGTCCCTCTTATTAATCTATGATCATCCAAACTGGTCTGTTTTCTGTACTCTAAGCAGATGTCACATTTTCCAGTTCTGAACCTTGGCACAAGGTGAAGGGCCTTCCCTGCCCTCCCCACGCCCTTGCCTGCTGGCATCTTCCCTTTTATCCAAAGCCCATTTCAAATGCACCTCCTCCAGGAAGCTTTCTTTGGATACATCCTCCCTCCAAGTGCAAACTGGAAGTGATCTCCCCTTCTTCCAGGAGCATGCATTTTATATCCTTCTGCTTGGTCCTAGCCATTTTATCTCCTCTGCTCAATTTGTAAACTCATTAAGGATGGAATCTTTCTGTCTCCCACAGTGCCTTGCACAGCATTTTGCATATGCCAAGTACTTAGAAAATGCTTTTTAAATGAATGAAGTAATGAATATATACGTGAGGGGTTGGAATAAGCAAAGATGTACATTATAGACAGTTGCTCTTTACAGCTGATCATGACAGATAATTCTAGATAAGATTTGTTTTCTGGAAGCCAAAGAAAGGGTGAAGCGAGAGTAGAGGAGATAAAATGTGAGATTTGCTCAGGGTACAGGAGATGTCTGTGCTTGGGAAGGAAACCACTATTCTAGATTTAGAAGAGAGTATCAGATGCAGATATAAAAATTGCGCTGTGACTTCACAATATGAGCAAGAAATAAATTTGTCCCGACGCTAGACTTTTTGTAAACCTTGTCTGAATGTGATCTTACAGGGAGGAAGTGAAATTCAGAGGAGATGTTAAGTTTAGGGGAAACGGTGCAATGCGTATAAGCTTGAGCATCTAATTTGAAACACAAATATATTAACTCAGTTTTAATATAAAGAATTAAATTCTGCTGAATTTGTGCAGCATCAGCAATTTTAATGTATTAACTTGACAACCTGGCAGAGTATAGTTTGTATAGGCCTGAAACTAGTGAGTTTTTGTAGCGTTCTACCCTTTAAGGAGATTGCTTTTCTTTTTTGAGTATGACCATAAAGAGAACATACATTATCAGATTTCTTTTACCACTTTTCATTGATTTCATAATGTTTTATGTAATGATAGAACATTCTTTTATAAAGAAATCTTTACTTAAAAGAGTTTCATTGAGTTGTTAGACATTTTATGACTATTTTTTGCTTATTACATTTCTAAGATCATAATAGTTTATCTGAATAAAGTATTAATGCACTAATTTTTTTGCTTTTCTTAACGAAGACTCTGGGAAAGAGAGAGGAAATGAAGTGAATTTGACCAATGTAAGTGTCCATTATTTTATCTTTTTTTTTTTTTTTTTTTTTACAAATATATATCTTAAGTGAAAGTTGGGTTTCCTTCTGAACTTTGGTCTCATTTCATTTGATTGCCCTTAGGACAACGGAGAAGGAAAAATAGTAGCAGTTATACGTCGTAGAGGAAGAAAGCCCAAGCGTTCTTTCACAGGATTAGAAGGAACAGGTATGATTCAAAAGAATTGATTTTAACTGGTTGAAAATTACTTTTTGATGTATTTTGGATATAGATTATTTCATCATTTTAAAATCAGCTTTTATTTGTATTTTTCTTCTTTGAGGGAAAAGATCCAATGGTTCACAGCTTGTATTCATATTACCTAAATAGTACAAATTGCTATAATCCCATGTCAGAATTGGTATATACCAGATGCTTTTCCGAGTACAACTGAATTTTCGATGAATTCTGGCTGTGAACTGAATAAGTAAACTATCTCAAATGTGTTTGAGAGATTGTTAAACAAGGTGCAAATTGCAAATCTAAAACAAAAAAGAAGTGGAAAACCACTTCTTTTGCTTCCAAGTCCCTTTCTGAGTTGTCCTTCTAAACTTAGTGCCTCCATCTTTTGGAATATTGTGTAGAATAACAATTGAAATTCTGTCTAAGCAGAAACAGCAGAACCAGAAAGAAAACGTCCTAAGTCAGTGCCTGAAGCAGCTGAGGACAAAAAAGACCCAGAGTCGGAGGAGGAAGAAGTGGGGGAGGAAGAGGAGGAAGATGAAAAGTACTCAAGAGCCACGACAAGATCTGCCACGAGACTAGAAGCTCAGAGGTAAGCATCTCTTACAAAGTGGGTCACAGAGTCTCGGGTGAAGGGGACCTCCGGGGCCTGATGACCCCATCGTCCCTTCTGGAGGGTGTCCCTCCAGCCTTCACATGAGGTGTCCACCTTTGAATAGCTAAGAACATACTTGGCATTATGTTTTATGGGACTTCTTCCAGTTTTGTATTGCTCCTTATGGCCTTTTAAAATCAGTCTTACTGGTTCTTTACCCCACTCCATGTGGGGGTTGTTCTAACCCTCTATTTTCTCTGAGACCCCCACACCACGCCCCCACCCTCCCCTTTATTCTCCCTTTCAGACCTTGGAGCCCCCCACAGCACTAAGCAGCTCTTGGTCCTTTCCTGTCTGTTCTGTATTGTGCTCGTTTGTCCCCAGTTGTGGGTTTGCCTGTTTGCTCCCCTTGAGCCCAGGTGCGCTCCTGCCATGCTTAGGCCCAGGTATGGTGACCCCCTTTCTGTCCTCCCTGCCATCTGCGTAGCATCCCTTTTCACCTGGATGGGATCTCTGCCTTATCACCCAGGCTACCCTAACTTGCCATCATCTCATGTCCAGATATGGTTGTGTTCTTGGGTTTGCTCTCATCTTAAGAACAGCCCCTCCTCTCCACACCCTCCCCCCCTCCCCCCCCCCAGCACTTCTGCTCTTGGCGCTCCTGCCACCGCCGCACAGACGGGCCCTCAGTCTCACTTTGCCTGGACCGCTCATGGGACCGTTCGGACTTTACTAATGGAAAGGGCTCTCCCAGCTCTCCAGTCTGGCCTGTATCTGAACAAAGTCCCGTCTATGGCGAGGACCCTCCTCCTAACGTAGCTCATTCCTCCTGGACACCCTTCGTTGGTAGAAAGGTTTTTCTTACATCAAGCCAAAATCTTCCTTTTTCCAACATGCACCCTTGCTCCTGGTCATGTCATCTGGTTCCACATAGAACAAGTCTGCTCCCCCTTCCTTTTGACTCCCTTCACATGTATTTGCTCTGTCTTCCTTCACTTCTCATCTTCCTCAGGTGAGACAAGAAATGGTTAACCCTCTAATGTTCTGATCTGAAGGCTCCTTAGATGCCCCGATTCTCCTCTTTTCACCCCCCTCCCGTTGTCTTCTCTTCAGCCTTCTTCAACTCCCAGAACTAAATGGAGCACTCTACAGAAGGCCTGGTCAGGGCAAATAAAAGGGTGGGTTCTGTTTATTGCAAAGGGTACGTTATTCTACATCCTTCTTAGCAAACAAAACAGAAACAAAATTAAAATTGAGCAGCTTTGCCTTCTCTTGTTTTTTATCATCCTTTCCATTGCAAGGAGAAGTCCCATCTTTTCTTTGATTAATCAGCCTCAGCATTTCCGTGCCGATTGCATGCCAGGAACTGTTAGATACTGGAATTCAAAGACAAAAATGAAACTTCCTGCCCCCAAACTTTGATTTTCCTCTTTATCCCAAAATCACTTTTAAAAATCCATTTTAAATTGTTTTGCCAGTTCCAGATCATTTTGAACTTTACCTCTTCTGCGGAAACTAATCACAATATCTTCTTTTACTCATTCACTATTGTGTATCCTGGCTTCCATCTTCTGAACATAGGTGGTTTTGTTTTTAAATCTGGGTCAGTGAGTTTCTTGTATCCATATCCATCTCCTAAGAAAACTCCCCCTTTTTTCCTTCGAGACTTTTTTCTTAGTGCCTTAAACTTAATTCTCCAGAGTTCCCTTTCTCTAGGACTGACTTTTGGGGTCAATCTTAATCCCTGAGGTCATATTGACAACCTTCCTCTTAAGTTTTCTGAAATCTCTGGTGCCTAAATCGGGTGCATTCGGACTTTGCCTGGCTTCCTTGCCTCTGCTACCACAAATTCGAAAGTGGAATGTTCACTGCCAACCAAGGTTCCTGTGATTTCCACTCCGGCATCCAATTCTTTCATGTCCATGTAAATCAGGTCCAGAATAGAAGCTCCCCTCACTGGCTCCTCTATCATTTGAAGGGTAAAATTAGTATTATGCCAAGTCATGAAAATTGTAGTTGTTCTAGTTTGGCAGAGAGAGGGCTCCAGCAGATGTCCAGATAATTGAAGCTCCCCATGGCTGTTATATCATGGCTCCCTGCAACTTGTAATCTCTTTCCTTAACTCATCATTTCTTTCTCTCTTTTTCTTCAGGTGGTCTTGGCCTATACTCTTATTGACAACATCATTTCGATTTCTGCTTCCCCTTCCTCGATTTCTTGGCTAGATTGTGGCTCTTCGATTCCTTAGGCCGCTCCCAGCCCCTTCCTGCCTCTCCTGTTCTTTTTCAATAAGTCACACCCTTCCAAGGCCACATTCAGATCACTTATGAGTCGCTGCCAGTCACATTTAGGAGTTCCAGTTTGTGTCATTGCATTAGGAGATCTAGCTCGTCACCCATTTTACTCCGGTGTGTTTATTTAAGCGACTGCTGTCTGTGAGGTTTTTCATCTTTGTCGTCTCAGTACCTGTCCCAGAGCCTTGCAAGTAGGAAGCAGTCGGTAAATGTGGAGCTGAAGTTAAATCCCTCATGCTCATTCCACATTTTCTCTTCCCATAATGCCGCCACCAGTCCACTTCACTGATCATTGCTACTCCCTTACTTTGAGTTGAGGGACGGAGGCCCAGTCTCTGAGGTGAGAGCTGCGGAGGTCCCTTTCATTTCTACATCTTTGAGCCTGTGAAGATTCTAAGTGTACTTTACATTTTAGCCATCTGTTTCCATTTGCATACTGTTTATTTCTCATCCTGAAATCATGGTCATTGCTTTCCAGGTTTCTAGTAAGTTATTCTACTCGGGCTCAATTTGGCAAATAGGTGTTATGGGCTTGCTCCGTTGAAGTCAGTGTGCCAAGAATGGAAGGGAGTAGAAGTTAATAAAATACAGTCCCTGCCCTTTGAAAGCCAATGGTCTCTGAGAAAACACGGTGTGCAAGTCATTGTAATGCAATAATAAGGGGAGAGACTCATAAGACAGGGTCTGTGAGATCTGGTAAAACAAGGGAAAGGATTGCTTCCCACTGAGCTGAGGGGTTTGGGGAAGGTGATGGGAAGCCAAGGTAGCTAAGCTTTGAACATGGGTGACTGATGGAAACAGGAAGTCAAGGAGGAAAACAGGCTTTGGTTTAAAAAGAAAGTTAGGTCTGCTTTGTACATGTTGGATTTGAGGTTCTGTGACATATCGATGATGAATTGTCTAGAAGGCAGTTGAAGGTGCAGCTCTAGAGCTCAGAAAAAAGCTGTAAATTTGAGAATCATCTTTATCGAGCTAATAATTGAACCTTTAGAAGAAGATGAGATTAACAAAAAGGAGAAAGCTTTGTTTGCTAGTATAGCCTCTGTCAGTCATCACTCCTCATTTTGCATTTATGCTGTTTGCTTCTCCCTCCATAATGTCATGCTCATCCTTAAATGACTTCCCAACTTAACGCTGTTTTGATTTTTTTCTTGATTCTGCAGGCTGTGCACAACCTTTTCCAGCTTGGATCAGGCTTCATTCCCACTCTCCAGAGTTAAGGAGAATGTGCAGGAACACTTAATAAAAAACATCACCTACAGACCCACCTGCAGAAATGTGGAATAATAATAGCCACAAGCCCTTTTTTCCTAAAACTTCAAATGTGCCCATTTACCTTGCTCCCACATCGTCCCCGTTTCTAGTCATTTATAATGAGCTTTGCTTTATTTGAGAAGCATAGATCTATTTGCTGGAAGGAAGCATTGAGTCCCCCAGTCCAGCCTGCTGGACTTTAATCAAGTGATGTTTTCTTAACCCTAATTTATGGAAGAGGCAGCTGGACCAGAAAAGTTCAAGTTTACCCAAGTTACACAGCAAACACAGTAGGAATTAAAATAGCCCCCCCACCACCCCAGTCCCTTTTCTGCTGTGCCCGTCTTGCCTTACTAAGCGTATTCTGTGAGGGCTCAGCCAGCAAAGCGCTCGAATCTGAAATCATTGATGCTCTTAAAGTCTTTCCTAAATGTGAATCTAATATTGTCATTATTGCCTGAAACGTCCATTTCTGGGCTGCTTCGTTTTGGTGATTCTTTGTAAACACCTGCCAGCTTGCTGTACTTAGATGTCCTGGTTACAAGGCCTTTTTCCCCCCACATATTACACGTATCGTACAGTTTTATTGCTTTTTTTACAGTCATGTTAGGGATTGAAAGCATCCAAAGTTCCCGAGCCTCTTGAGGGTTTTAAGAGCTTTGCTGTTTTTATCTCTGGTGCTCTCACTTCTTCAGAGTAAACCTCTCTTTCTCAAAAGCACTCCCAAGGGGCTTCGCATTTCAGACTGTATTCATCCCTCACCCCTACAGCCCAGTTGTTGTTTTTAATCTGTTTCAGAAAGCAGCCGAGCAAGCCAGCTACCCGGGCCACTTCCAAACTTGGCAGCCCAGAAACATTTTCTCCTCGAAACCGCCAAAAATTGGCAAAGGAGAAGGCCACCAGGGAAAAAGTTAGCAAATCTCCCCCGTTAGGAAGGTAAGTCCTTACTCGCATTTAACTCGCTTTAAGTCCCTAACAAAGTTTCTTCTCTTACACAAGTTACGTCCTAAAGAATCCCTCTGTCACTTGCTTTTTGGCAGGGCAGTAGAAAAGGGAAAGGGATTCGAGAAGCCCCTGCTTGTTGCCCACCCCCCAAAGAAGGGCTCAGCTGGCTGGCTCTTGAACAGCTTCCTCTGTGTTACCAGAGAGCCTCATTCTCAGTGACACAGGTGGCAGCATGTTCCCCTCAGCCGGCCCACGCAGGCTTCTGAGGAGGCCAGGGGGACACACTTATCGCCGGTGCCCCCGGCTGTGGCTGAAGGGCCCAGGAGTTTGGAGGCCCAGCCTGGAACACACCGGGAGAGGTTGTGAAGGATGAAATGTGGTCACAGAGCCCAGAGGCCCTTAGGGGACACACTCGTGCCTAACAACTTGGGAGTACAGTTCAGAGAGGGAGGAGAGGCAGAAGGGAGGGAGAAAGAAAGAGTGGGGGAGACAGAAAGAGAGAGATGGGAGAGACAAAGGGCGGGGGGGAGGGGAATAGAGATAGTGGGGGGAGAAAGACAGAGATGGGCGAGAGACAGAGGGAGGGGAAGGCAGACCAGCTGGGCACAAAGACCCGGCAGCCAGCCCCCGCCTCCAACGTGGCGCACTCCTCCCCCGCTCCTTAAAGCTCACCATCACTTTCCTCCCAAGTTATCTGAAGTTGGGCACGTGTGTCTCATCTCCTTTTTTACAAAGGAGTGGTCCTGGCCGAGCACTTGGCCCAGACCGTGTCCCTTGGTGCTCTGGCCGTCCAAGGAGCTGGATTCTGGGGCTTCATGGTGGTCATCCCTCGGGCTCAGAGTCTGGTGACTGACCGCAGCCCCCCAGCTAGAGAGTGTTAGCAGCCTGAGGTGAATCCAGGTCTCACTTCTGCCTCCTCCTGCCGTACCCCCTTGGCTGGGTGCACAGACCCCAACTCCCCTCCCAGGCCGCCTGTCAGCTCAGTGCTTCCCTTGATCTCCTAGCAGCGAGCCTCTGACAGATCCCCACTCCTGCGGCCTTTGTCACTCGGTGTCACGTCAAGCCCATTCTGGTGGCCAAGTCTTCCCCTGCCGCGGTCCTGCTTCCGCTCCTATTGGACCTTTCCAGTTTGGTGCCTCCTGGGCATCTCAGACTCGCCATGTCCCTAGAGACTCTCTCCAAGCCCTCCCCATCTCTCTGGGGGGCACAGCCGGCCCTACAAGTCAGACAGCTCAGTCTTGCTGGAGTCTTCGGGCCCCCCTCCCGTGCCATGCGGTTTGTGCCTTTGAAGCCCCTGCCATAGTTCAGGCTTTCGTTCCCTTCTCCCTTCCTCACGGTCCTGCCTGCCTCGGGTCTTTCCCCTCTGCAATAAACACCCAGCATCCAACACAGACTCTTCTGCTGGCACCGGGACCTTGGCTGCCTGGCTCCCGCCTCTCTCCGGCCCTCTTGCCCATCATCCTCCGCACCCCCCAGCCTCTGTGCCATCCTGTATCCGTGTATTTACTCAGGCCTTATCGCCACCTTGTCAAAACCCGAGGGCCTCCTTCCACACAAAACTTCCTGATCCTCCACCTCTCAGCCTCTCCCTCCAAACAATACTGCCAGCTTATCGTGCAGAATCTGCACGTGCTAGTGCATTGAGGGCAGAAGTGATTTGTGTCTGCGTCTTTATCCCCGCTGCCTGCCCCGTGCCCAGCAGCCTGTGGACATCGGGTCCTCATTGTCTGATTAACAAGAGCTCTGGAAATGAAGCGAGCTGCTTCCTAAAACATTGAGCGAGTCCCTGTCCCCGTCCCTGTTCCCGTCCCCGTCCCTGAATGGAGCCTCCGCGCCAGGAGCTTTTGAGGAGATGTACCCGGGTCGGCCTAGGGGACCCTTCCCTTAGCTCTGAGTCTGAGTCCCTCTAACGCCTGGCCCTGCTTCCATTCTGCTAGAAGACTTTGCTCACAGCGGGGTTTTTACGTAATTTTTTCCAAGTAAGGAAAATCTACTTGCTCCGTCGCCACCATGGGGGGGAGTGGGGGAGGGGAGTGCGCATGGAAGCCCTTCTAATGACTCCACAGCATCAGTGCAACAGATTCCCCCAGTGACTGCACCTTACAATCCTCTCAGACTCTTGACTCTGTCACCCACCTCTCCATCCAGAGGCAGGGGACATGTGTGGCCGTTTAAGCTGCCCCCTCCTCGGCGGTCGCCGGGCCTCTGCTCTGCCAGGCTTGTTTTCCAGAGCCTGGACGTGTCCCCCGGGCTCTGGTGATGCTTTAGCACGTCCCCGTGCCGCCCCAGCTCCATGTCTGCAGGTAGATCTTCAGTGGGTTTCCAGCCCACCTGGAACATCTTCCCCTGCTGAGGACTCAGCTGCAGGTCATGGCAAGTGAAAGGGCAAAAAAACAGCTGGAGAGAGGGACTTAAAGGAAGGAGATGATTGTGACAGCGCGGAGGGAAGGTCACAAAGGCCCTGGTGAATGGTGGAAGTACTGCTGCGTTAGAGCCAGGTTGGGAAAGTCGGGGCAGCTCGTGCCGGGGCAGGGCCGATTGTGACGTCCCCAGAAAGGGGGAAGTTGGAGGGAGAACAATTCTACTGAGGGAGGCGGCTTCGATCCTGGACGTAATCAGCTCGAGGGGCAGCCAGACGTCCACTTAGAAATGTCCAAAGGCAGGGAAAGGTTGGGCCCAAAGGGCTTTAAGAGGTGAGAACCGCAGCCATGGGCCAGAGGAAGTCCCCAAGTGCACATGGGTTGGAAAAGGGTCAGGGAGGGCACAGTGGCTGATAGCCAGGGACCGAGCCATGTGACAGATGCCCCGGGGAAATGAGTCAGAGCGGAGGATGTTCTGTCCAGAAGGAGGATTGGGCGATTGATCCGTGGTGATCGATAGGATTGCTTCCCCAGGACAGTCCAGTCTGGTCTCTGCAAGATGACAAAACCTCCCCCAAGAAGGCCCGCCTTCTCCTAGGAAGACAGAATGTAAAAGATCAGATGGACGTGGAAATGGAGGGAGAGTAAGAAAGCCGAGACAAGGGGAGGGGAACGAGAGCGCAGGAGGAGGCGGGGGTTCCCCAGGACAGAGGGCACGCAGCTGGGGAAAGCAAGATGGGGATGGGGAAGGTCGCGCTTGCTGGCAGTGTCAGTCACGTAGTTGCTGTGCTGGCACAGGCTGGGAAACCTGGTCAGGACATGATGCCACGGAAACAACAAAAGGGCACCAGGAGCTTTGCTAACAGGTCACGGCATGGCCCGCCCTTCAGGACCCGCTCCTGGAAAGCCAAGTGCGTGGTACACGCCCTCAGGAATCAGCCTGGGCTGGTCCTGCCTGAAGAGAAGCTCCACAGGCACAAGGACACTGGCTCTTTCTCCAAGTTCCTGGTGCCCACCTGGCCCACAGTGGGCATTTAGGGAAGGGTTATGGGGCACACTGCTCTTCTCCTGGATCGCCTCTTGAGGCCCTCGACCATTCTCCGAGCTTTCCCAGGACCCCGGCCTCTCGGGGCTCGTCAGAGAAGCTGCACCTCTCAGTGATGGGTCTTGTGCTGATGGCACTCGGTGACCCGTGCTAGGAATACAGAGCCAAGCGGCAGAGATCTTGGTTTGGAAAGTGTCCGGGAGGGCCGGGGAGCCGACTTTAGTCACCATATTGTTTCCCTGATGGAGGACAGCAGGCAGTGGGACAAGAGAAGAGGTTGGGGGAGGCTGGGACGGGCCTTCAGAGGGCAGAGCTGAGCCACGGTGATGGTGTCCACCCTGCCGAGATGGCTCCTCCCAATGCTAATTTTGTCTGGAGAGCAAAATTCAGGAGGGACTTGGCGTCCTTTGTTACCTCTGCCAGTCTCGATTTTCCTTACATAGCCTCAAAATTCATAGCAATAAACTTATCACTCGTCAGTGTACGGATTCAGTCGGCAGCAGAAGCACAGAGGCCTTGCCTGACTTCCCCCACCTCCCCTCCAGCTCTTGGCGCCATTGCCCAGAAGTCCCCTTGAATTTATTTTGTATGTCTTGTTGAATGGAAGCTCCTTGATGAGAGGAACAGGTGCTCAATAAGTGCTTCACTTGATTGAATAATATTAAGTGAAGGTTGGTTCTATTCTGTTTGACCCTGTTAGGAGCTGGGGGAGTTGGGGAGAGCCATGAACCACCAAGAATCCAGCTTGATTCAGGAGAAGGAAGGGCCAGAGAGGCAGAGGCTGGCCCTGCCCACATTGGGTCCCGAGGCCTGCAAAGGTCTCCCACTGTTTCCCATGCTCACCCTTGAACTTCTCCAAAGTTTTCTTTTCGTCCTTTAACGTCCTCAGGCGAGTGACTTTCCCTTTCTGGGCGCCAGGAGGATGAGGGTGGCGTTCCCCTTGATCACTAGACTCCTTTAGCTCTGATTGCTTGGTTCCTTCTATAACGCAGATCGAAAGCCCCGCTCTCCCCTCCTGCCAAGCGCAAGAGAGAGCCCAGTCCACCCGTGGTCCGGACGAGAGGGCAGCAGAAAGTGGAAGAAGCGCCGGGGAAAAAAGCAAAGCGGTCGTACTGAGCATTCTCTGCCGTGCTTTGAAAAAGGGGTAAGCGGCACCTCGTGGGGCATCCACTTTTTCAGAAGGAAGAGGACGCGCATGTGCTGTACTTTCCCAGATGCAAGCTTTCTCTTGTTATGTTTTGAACAGCTTTACAAACTTGTTTATAGGAGATATGTACATTTATTTCAGCTAAAGAAAAATAAGTTTACTTTGTATCTGAGATTAAAACAAAGTAGTTGTATATTTTAACATTCAAAGTTGGGATTTCCCAATGTGACAAGACATCGCTAATGCAAACGCTTCCAACCCACCAGGCACCTGAATGCCTCCTGATAATCTTTGTACAGTATATAAACATGTAAAAATAGGTTGTATTTTACTCTATGTATGATGCTACTCAATGATGAACACTTTATTTATTTTACAGAGAAGACTTATCTGTGAACTTTACTATATATCTCTGTTTATTTTTATTTTATTCTCTTTTTTCCCTTTTTTTCTTTTTTTTTTTCTTTTTTTTTTTTTTTTAAATAAAAGCAGGTTTTAAATGCTATGCAGTCATCAGTAGGAACTATTTCAGGCCTCTGCCCTGAACTTATCTGAATATAGTGTGGCAGGAGGTAAAGAATTATTTCGCATGTATTCAAGTAAGTAGATTAGTTAAAGAAAGGGACTCAGTTGTTTTTCTGTTCACAGTTGTGACTATGTTAAAGAAACTGTAACTTGTTTTTAAATTACATTCACATATGTGACTTTATTACCATCTTAAATGAAGTGCAAATAGTTCTAGTTTAGGAAAATTCATGCCATCTTCAGCAGAAAGTTTTCCAGTTGAGCTTCACTCCAGCTACTCTGTGTTATTTCAAAGCTTACTTTATTCTTTCAGTATTCGTCCTTTTCAATGAAGATCCATCGAAGATGAAAAACCCATTTCTTCTTCTTGTATCTCTAGAGCTTTGGCATTTTATGTTCTGTTTTATACACAGGTATTTCAGAATAAAACCTGGTCTTAAGGCCAGAGCCTTTTTTTAACATGTTTAACTCCCATGAGAACAAACTGTCCAAGCTAAGTTTTTCATAAGATTAAACTTTTCTTAAGATCAAATTTGTCTCTTGCAATGATGTAATAAGTTGCCAAATAATCTGAGATTATTTTACAATGTTGTGTTCATATTCTTATGTTTTATAATTAAAATTTACATTCTGTGTGGGTTTTTTTTTTTTTTTTGGACTCTTATGTAAGGTGGATATTTCTGTCATTTTACATGGTTTCTTACTGAAATTTTATATATAAATTATAAAATGTTTCCCAAACCTTGAGTCGTAAGATATTTTTCTGTTTTGAAATTTCTCAGGTGACTGACTCCCTGTGAGCTGTCATACAGTGACAAGGCAGCCCTAACCTTACAAACGTAAACTACTAGAGATGTTTTTTCCCTGTGACAAAATTTGGACCAAAACTCCACAGAATTTGTAGGACTAGAAGGTATTTCAAGCATTAATTTAGTCCAACCCCTTGATTCATCCTCTGAAAAGAAATTGGACATAAAAGCGTATCCAAGAACCCTACCATAAAGGTGTTGTTTAATTAAAAAATGCCTTACTTTCAACCTACTTCCTCCCCTGTCTGGACATATCACAGAATCTTGATTTAGATTTTCAAATACATAATGTTTTTATGATTTCTCCACAAAAATCTGGAAGAAATTTTTAATTCTAAGCCACCTTTTTTTAGGTCATCAAGTACTTTTCTATAAGCCCCTTCACTTTGCCTTGAGAATAAACTGCTGGATAGGCAGCTCCTTCATCTCCTTCTGTATTCACAGACAGAAAGATAGTCAAGCACAAATAAATAGAATTTAAAACATTCAGAGAAATGAACTCTCAAACCAAACTGCAAAAAAGCCGATGAGAATCCAAGTCCGAGCTCAGTGAGGGCCTTGTCCCAGGCCGCAGAGCTGCTTAATTACTGCTCCTGATCTCCTGGCTTCAAATGTGATGTTCTGTCTGAGGCGCCCAGGAGGGAAGTGAGCCTCTGCTCTCTGGGAGCAGCCCCTGGTGGTGGCAGGATCCCCCTCCCAATGCCCACTGGGCCCGCCGTGCGCTCCTCCAGTAGGGCAATGCAAACTCCCCAGCATTCATTGGTGGAAAACAGAAAAGGCACCAAGGACAGCAGCCTTCGGTTAGCTTGGTTCCATACACGTATTTCTAGGTAACATTTGGCTATTTGTTGACCTTGTTTTTATATTTAAAACCCTTTTTTTCTACCTATAAATGTTTACATGAGTTGATTTACTAAAAATTTAAATGAATTAAACCAAAGATACAAAAGAGGAAGATTTTCACTATTTACAGGCATTATGTGATCTAGAAGATATGACTGAAAAAAATTGGTTTGGTTTGGTTTTTAATATTTCAAGGGACAGTTTCAGTGGGCAAATGAAAAAAAGATTACTTACTGTTTCCAAATATCAGAGTGCAATACAAAATGCCTTATTCTAGATTTATATTTTTTGGGGTTTTTTTGCTGAGGCAATTGGAGTTGAGTGACTTGCCCAGGGTCACACAGCTAGGAAGTAGATGTATGTTCTTGACCATTAAATTCTCATTTCAAAATAAGATGCTTTTCCCCATGCCCAAGAAATTGCATATGAAAATTTTCCCACCCCTTCTTAGCACTTCCGGTTAGTAATGTTGTAGTCTAGTTTGCAAACAAAAGCAAGCGTTTAAAGCACTTTAGATTTTTAAATTAAGAATGATCCAGTCATTGCAAAACCATTTTTGCTTACAAAACAAGGTAATTTAATTTTCTTCTTTTTATTGCCATATTTTACATTTAAAAAATAGTTCTAACTTGGGAGGATGTGTGTACAAGATCAGTTTCAGTCTACAGAAAATGGATTGACGATTTAATAATGAGATCCAGAAATCTTTTTTAATTTTTATAAGAATTCTTTTCACATGGCAGGAGAATCGTTAGGCTATTGCAATGGATATTATTCTAAAATCTGTTCTTAACAAAGATAAAAAAAAAAAATAGGTTGTTGTCCGGGTGTCTGGATGATTCTGAATGACAATCAGGGAGAGGGACAGATCTCTCCTTTTCTTCAAATGTTGGGTGGATTGTGAAGCTATAAAGTCCTTAGCGCTTTATGATCAAGAGGCTGCTCTCCAGCTCCCTCGTGTGGTCATTCTGTGTGTTACTCTCTTTGCCCTGGGCTGGACCCATCCCGGGCAAGTTGCTTCAATGGATTGTCTCCATGCTGGTGGGCTGCTGTGAGGATCCAGGGAGGGAACAGGTGGCCGGGTCCTAGACCCCAGGGCCAGCCATTCTAGATGGGGTCCACTTGGTCACTCACTTGAAGGGGTTCTCTCCAAGAATCTCTGGGCCCAAACCCAATCAGGGCTCACCCTTCTTGACTGAGCGGATTTGACGCTGTTGATCACCTCCTGCATTTGCCTTTTGGGGGTCTTCATGGCTGCTTTGCCTGGTTCTCTCACCTGTCTGGCCATCCTTCAGTCTCATGCTGGATTTTCATCTGGGTCAGGCCCAGGGTGGCTCCCCAGACCTGGGCCCTGGGCCCTTTTCTTTTTGGACTGTCTCAGAGAATGACTGCAGTTCTCTCTGGGTAAATGACTCCCAGAGCTATCGATCTAGCCCAAGCCTCACCTACCCACGTTTCCGCCCGACGTGAAACAAGGGTTCCATAGATACTAAACTCAGCTTTTTAAAAACGTTTCTCTCCAATCTACCCCAAACCACCCGCTCCCAAATTTCCTTTTTTACATTTAATGGGCCCCCATTCTTCTAGTCGCTGAATTAGGATACTTCGTTTACTTACCTTCCTCAGCTCCTCACTCTCATCTCAAACCCGAAGCCATCTGCCAAATCTTGTCACTTCTTTCTCTAGGACATCTTCCCTGTTCACCACAGCCAACATCTTAGTTCAGATCCTCCTGACCTCTTGTTCAGACTTGTCCCAACTGGTTTCCTTCTCCCCCTTTCCCCTCCCCCCCCATCCTCCACTCAGCTACCAAAATGATTTTCCTAAAGCAGAAGTCGTCATCTCACCATCTGCCCAATAAATCCTGGAGGCTCCCTTTTACCACCAGGGCCAGACAGTGCTTTATTTGGCATCTCGAGTTCTCTCTAATCCAACTTCTCTTACATTTTACTTCTCTTTGTGCCCTTCAATCCAGTGACCTCTTGTTCCCCCTTCCTTCTCCATGTCCTTCCTTGGCTGATCTGAAGGGTGAGAGAGCTCTCCCTTCTCCCCTTGGACACAGCCTTGAGGACAGCTCCCATCCTTTTCCTAAGAAGTCTTTCCCTCACACCACTATATCATGGGTAGAGTTGTGAACTGATCCAGCTATTCTGGAGAGCAATATGGAACTCCGCCCAAAGGGCAACCAAACTGTGCGTCCCCTTTGACCCAGCAGTGTTTCTATTGGGCCTATATCCCAAAGAGATCTTAGAGGAGGGAAAGGGCCCCACATGTGCAAGAATGTTTGTGGCAGCCCTTTTTGTAGTGGCTAGAAACTGGAAACTGAAGGGATGCCCATCAATTGGAGAGTGGCTGAATAAATTATGGTATATGAATGTTATGGAATATTATTGTTCTGTAAGAAACGACCAGCAGGACGATTTCAGAGAGGCCTGGAGGGACTTGCATGAACTGATGCTGAGTGAAACGAGCAGAACCAGGAAAACATACATGGCAACAAGATTATACAATGCTCAATTGTGATAAGACATGGCTCTCTTCAGCAGCAAGGTGACTCAGACCTGTTCCAATAATCTTGTTTTGGTTTTTGTTTGTTTTTTTGTTTTTTTTGCTGAGGAAATTGGGGTTAAGTGACTTGCCTAGGGTCACACAGGTAGGAAATGTGTCTGAGACCAGATTTGAACTCAAGTCCTCCTGACTTCGGGGCTGGTGCTCTATCCACTGTGCCACCTAGCTGCCCCTCCAATGATCTTGTGATGGAGAGAGCCATCTGCACCTAGCAAGAGACTGTGGGAACTGAGTGTGGATCACAAGATAGAATTTTCACTTTTTTTGTTATTTGTTTGCTTTTTCTTTCTCTTTTTTCCTTTTTGATCTGGTTTTTCTTGTGCAGCATGTTTAACATATGGGATTACTTGCAATCTAGGGGAGGGAAAACATTGGGAATACAAGGTTTTGCAGGAGTGAATGTTGAAAACTTATCTTTGCATTATTTTTAAAATAAAAAGCTATTATTTAAAAAATACTTGTTTATTAGACAGAAGTCTGATACTTCACAAAACAAGCAAAAAGAAGTCTTTCCCTCTCCTTCACCCACGACTTCTGAGAGGGGTGACTGTTTGCTTCCCCCAACCCCATCCCCAGGACTTAGCTCAGTGTCTGGTAAGTAACTAATAAATCCTTATAGATTGATTGGTGTTCATCTTTACTTTAGAGCTGCAGAAGCACTGCTTTTTCTTCACTTCTAACCCCTGCCTTCTGCTGATTTCCTAGCTAGATGAGCTGCTTCATTAGATAATATCAGTAAAGTGCTTAGCACACAGCAGAGGCTTAATATTTATCCTCTCCCCTGGCCCTTCACTCACTTCTGCCATACATGCCCTGTTATTTGAAAGACTCAAATATGGAGTCCTTTTGGACCCCACATTTATTTCCTCTGAGCCCTATAACTTCCCCAGCCAAAGCTATATTTAGGCCTTAAAGGTTAAAATAAATCGATGGCTTGCCTCAATACCCTTGAGGGCAACAGGAAAATAATGCACATGTACATAGCATTTTATTTCCTCTCACGAAACTCTCTTCTGAAGCCTTCTTATGTCGTAAAGGGGACCCTGAGTTCTTAAAAAGTTCTTCCAGTGGAGTGAAAACTGAAGGCAAGGGTTTGAGTAGAGGCCCAGAAATGTACGTTACCCAGAGACATCCTAAGTTGGCCCCTCAGAGGGGTTGGTTGCCAGATGATGAGTCTTATCACCACTCCCAACTCCTGAAGACTCAACTAAGGCATGAGATTTATC
>JAJPUD010022713.1:0-20179 GCA_023553655.1 Myrmecobius fasciatus | reverse complement strand
AATTTTTTTTTTTTTTTTTTTTTTTTTTTTTTTTTGGTGAGGCAACTGTAGTTAAATGACTTGCCCAGAATCTAGGTCTGAATTTGAACTCAGGTCCTCCTGACTCCAGGCCCAGTGCTCTATTCACAGCACCAGCAAGTATTATCTCATAAATATAAAAGAGAATTACTTTGTTAAAAATATTTTATTAACTTAGGGCTCGAAACATTAATACAATGTAAAATTAAACAGAACAAATGAGTTTTGGTTCTTATGGTGATGAAATGCTTTGATTCTGTTTACTTCATATATCAGTTGTTGAGTTGTTTCAGTCATGTCCAACACTTTGTGACCTCATTGGGACTTTCTTGACAAAAAGTCTGGAGTGGTTTAGAATTTTCTTCTCTAGCTCATTTTACAGAGGAGGAAACAGTGGTAAACAAGGTTAAGCAACTTGCCCAAAATCACATAGCAAGCGTCTAGGGCTTGTGGAACTTAAATATTTAATTGTGTGACTGGGCAAGTTGATAAAGGAAATGAACTAGTTTAGAGGTATAACAAACACCAGATAGGCAGGCTGCAAATCACATTAAAATGTAACTGGGAAATACTTAACAATAAATACAAATATTATAGAACACAGATAATGTTAACATATGGTTTTCTAAATCACATGTGGCCACGAGGATCCTTAGGTACAGCTTGGTGCCCATCACTTCTATTTGTATTTGATGGCAGTGAACTAGATCTTTTCTGAAATCTATTCCCATCAAAGATTCTTGATTCTAGTACAACTCATTTACAAACAAGTGAAAAGCACTAGAATAAGTGGGGGAAAGGGAAGCCTTATAATTTAACATTTGAAAAGTGAAGTATTCCTTTTTTAATAGTATTTTATTTTTTTCCAATTATATGTAAATACAAATTTTAACATTCATTTAAAAATTTTTTTAAATTACAAATTTTCTCCCTCTCTCACCTCCCCCTAAAATGATAAACAATTTGATATAGGTTATATATACACAATCATGTAAAACATATTTCCGTATTAGTGAAGTTGTGGAAGTAGAAACAGATCAAAGAGGGGCATGAGGGGACATGAAAAAAATAGAGTAAAAATGACAAGCTTCAATCTGCATTCAGATTCCATCAGTTTTTCTCCTGGTTATGGACAGCATTTTTCATCATGAATCCTATGAAATTGTCTTGGATTATTGTATTTCTGAGAAGAGTTGTCATTCAGAGTTGATCATCACACAGTGTTGCTGTTATTGTGTACAATGTTCTCCTGATTCTACTCAGTTCAAATAGCAAAAAATTCTAATAATCTAGAAATTTGTATACTACCTAATTTATTTGTTTTATAATTGTGCTTTGGGAGACAGAAGAGTATGATGCAAAAAGATTCAGGCCCATGGATCAAGGCCCATATTGGTCACCCACAGGATTGGAAAAATCCTATCTCTTGCCCTCAGTTTCCTAACTTCAGAAATAAGGGGTTTGTACTTTAAGATAGCTTCCACTTCTACATTTGCTGCTAGGTGGCTTCATAGTCTGGGCCCAGAGTCAAAGAAACTCGTCTTCCTTAGTTCCAAACCTGGCCTCAGACACTTATTAGCTGTGTGACACTAATCACTTAACTATTTTTTTTAACTATTTTTAATTTTCCCCCCTCTAGTCCCCACCCCTCCCCTAGATGGCAGGAAGTCTACTACATGTTAATTACGTTAAAATACTTGACAAATCGAATATATGTGTACATATTTTTACAGTTTTCTTGCTGTGCAAGAAAAGTCAGATCTACAAGAAAAAAAAAATCTGAGAAGGGAAACATAATGCAAGCAAATATCAACAGAAAGTGTGAAAATGTTGTGGTCCACACTCAGACCCCACAGGCCTCTCTCTGGGTGTATATGGCTATCTTCATCACAAGATTATTGGAACTGATATGAATCATCTCATTGTTGAAGAGAGCCATGTCCATCAGAATTGATCATCATATAATATTCTTGTTGCCGTGTATAATGATCTCCTGGTTCTGCTCATTTCACTCAGCATCAGTTCATGCAAGTCTCTCCAGGCCTCTCTGAAATCATCCTGCTGGTCATTTCTTACAGAGCAATAATATTCCATAACATTCATATACCATAATTTATTCAGCCACTCTCCAATTGATGGGCATCCATTCAGTTTCCAGTTTCTAGCCACTACAAAAAGAGCTGCCACAAACATTCTTGCACATGTGGGGCCCTTTCCTTCCTTTAAGATCTCTTTGGGATACAAGCCCAGTAGAAACACTGCTGGGTCAAAGGGCATGCACAGTTTGATAACTTTTTGAGCATAGTTCCAAATTGCTCTCCAGAATGGTTGGATCCGTTCACAGTTCCACCAACAATGTATCAGTGTCCCAGTTTTCCCACATCCCCTCCAACATTTGTCATTATCTTTTCCTGTCATTTTAGCCAATCTGACAGGTGTCACTTAACTATTCTGTCTCAGTTTCCTCATCTGTAAAATAAACTGGAGAAGGAAATGGCAAACTACTTCTACCAAGAAAATTCCAAATGGGGTCCAAAGAAGCAGACACAATTGAAAATGACTAAACAATAAAAGTGTTTTGTATCTATGATGGCCTGACCCCTTCTCAGCCTTCTTTGAAGTAAGACCCCAATGTCAATCTTCTCTCTATATGCAGTGATCCCTTAACAATTTCATGTTTCATATTTATGGTTTGGAATATTCAGATTTGGCCATCAGATAATTAATTTTTGGATAATAATTTGGAATTTTTGGAAATTTGCAGGATGATACATATTTGTAAAGAAAACTAAAAAAATTAGTAAGTCATAGAAATACTATATTTAGTAATTAATTTTTACTTACCACAATAACCATCTATAAAGGAAATATTTTTAAAATGACTATGTCATAAATACATACTGTATTTAGTAATTAATTTTCATTTACCACCATAAGCATGCATACATAAATCTATCATAAACGGTTAAATTTTGTTAAAAGTTTCAGTGTGCTAAACAACTTTGAAATACACATTGTCTTTGGGCTTGTTCCTCTGTGTCTCTCTAGCAACCAGGCTCAGTCACTTGGTTTTCTCCCCCAGTGACCCCTGTTTTGTGCTTTTCCTAGGAAAAGGAAATTCCTGAAGCAGTTGTTGGAGCTGCACCTGAAGCTGCCAATCTTTACCTATTTTCCAGACATGGTGCGAAGTCTGCAAAATGTGTATATGTTATCCAATTTTAGCTTTATGTAATTGTGGTCCCCATTTTACCCATGGGAAAACTGAGATTGAGAGAGATTGAATGACTTGCCCAGCATCACAGAGCTGTTGTTCAGTCATGAATAGCCCTATCCATTGCACCTAGCTATAGAGATCTCTATAGAGATCAGTAACTGACAAAATGTTATTTCCATGATTGGGGAGTTTTTAGTCATCTCTGAAAATACAATATCAGTAGAATCTAAGGGCTGAGATTAGATTACAAAACTAATTAAGGAGGGAATAGAGATTAAGGAGGAAATAGAAGATCCTGCTTTGCCTCCATTGCACCTTACTCTATCCTTTGATGTTTTCCCTAAACTTGGTTTCTGGACCCAGCTCTTCTTACCTCTTTTAACTTCTGGGATCCCATTTTCTAACTTTTACCTATGGATATTCTACCATATTTCTAGGTCAAACTTTTTCCTCATTCTTTGTAGATCTCTGCAGCCCAGGAATTCAACATTGTCTATGCCTTCCATTTCATAGCTAGAGTGAACTACCTTGCAATACCTGTTAATGTTATTTAACTTATGTGTTCAGTCTGAGGTCAGAGCATCAAGACTATAGGCAACTGGGTTTTCACTGTGGATAAGTCACTGTAGATATATCCAAGAAAAAGAAAAAGTCTCTACTGGTCTTATCTATTAACATTATATACAGAAAAAACAAACAAAACCCTGTATCTTTTCTTTTTAAGCTCAACTAGAAATACTAAGAATATTTCCTTTTTTTAAAATTAAAGCTTTTTATTTGCAAAACATATGTATAGGTAATTTTTCAACATTGACCCTTGCAAAACTTTCTGTTACAAATTTCCCCCCCTAACCCCCACCCCTACCCTAGATGGCAGGAAGTTTACTACATGTTAATTATGTTAAAATACTTGACAAATCGAATATGTGTGTACATATTTTTACAATTTTCTTGCTGTGCAAGAAAAGTCAAATCTACAAGAAAAAAAATCTGAGAAGGGAAACATAATGCAAGCCAACATCAATAGAGAACATGAAAAAGTTATGTTGTGGTCCACATTTCATATCCCTCTCTCTGGGTATACATGGCTTTCTTCACTAAACAATTGGAACTGGTTTGAAACATCTCATTGTTGAAGAGAGCTATGTCCATCAGAATTGATCATCATATAGTATTGTTGTTGCCGTGTATAATGATCTCCTGGTTCTGCTCATTTCACTCAGCATCAGTCCATGCAAGTCTCTCCAGGCCTCTCTGAAATCATCCTGCTGGTCGTTTCTTACAGAACAATAATATTCCATAACATTCATATACCATAATTCGTTCAACCATTCTCCAATTGATGGGCATCCATTCAGTTTCTAGTTCCTTGCTACTACAAAAATGGCTGTCACAAACATTCTTGCACATGTGGGGCCCTTTCCTTCCTTTAAGATTTCTTTGGGATATAAGCCCAATAGAAACACTGCTGGGGCAAAGGGTATGCACAGTTTGATAACTTTTTGAGCATAGTTCCAAATTGCTCTCCAGAATGGTTGGAGAAACAATATTTCCTTTAGCCTAAAATCCCTTCTAGATTTTTTCCTGTAGGAAAATGGGTAGAAGATCAAGGAAAAAAAAAAGACATAAGTCCTAGGAATGTGATTAAAGGGGATATCCAAACTAATTTCTTGTCTAGTTAGGGTCATTGCTTTCAGTGGGGAAGTGAGTGATTGTTCATCTATGTCCTCCTCTCCATTAAAGGAGAATTTTACAAATGTTAACACAAGCACAACCAGAGCAACTTTCCTCCTTCCACTCCACCTCAAGGTAGGTACTATTATCACCCCCATTTTGCAATGAGGTGGAAAGAGGTTAAATGTCTTGGCCAGGGTCATACAACTAGTAAATGTTTGAGGCTGTATAACATATTGTGACCTTTTCCTTATGCAAGATTCCTTTAATGTTACCTCAAATTGTCTTGAAATAGAAAATGTGAGGAAGGGGGCAAAGCTGGAGTAGGGAAAAAATGTTTGGACATTTCTCTCTCTAAACTAGAAATGCTTAGAATTTGATTAAAGTTAAAATCACAGTTACTGGCAAACTTGTGCCTAAAATGTATGGTTTCAAGACTTTTTCATCAACAATATTTGTCTTTCACAATAACAAGTATAGTGTCTTACATATATAGGCAAATAACAAATATTTTTAAATTATATTTTCAAGAAGTAGGACAATAGACTAGAAATCAAACTTCTATCCCGTCTTTCATGAGGAGGTTGCACTTCTCAGTAAGGCATGCATCCTTGATCTGTCATTTCATCCATTTCTCCCTTGGAATAGTTCTACTAACTCCTCTACTATCTCTAATCTTTGATCTTTTCTTGTCACTGATTTCTTTCCAGGTACCTTTAAACCCAACCAAATTTACTCAATCCTTAGATTAGACAACTGTCCCTAGTGGTTATCATCCTATATTTCTTTTCCCCCTTTTGACTAACCTCCTTGAGAAAGCAGACTCTGCTAGATGTCCCCATTTTCTTCCTCACAGTCTCTTCTAAACCTTTTACCTTCTGGCTCGCAACCTCAACATTCAAAGGCAACTGCTTTCTCCAAATTCATCAATGATCTCTTAACTGACAAATATAATGGCTTTTTCTCAGTCCTCATTGATTTTTCTACAACAAAGGGCTGACCATAAAACCTTCAACTCAATTGTCTCCAGAGGTTCCCCATTATCTCCAGGTTCAAATATAAAATCTTGCTTGGTACATATAGCTCTTCATTTTGTCCCCTTTTGTCTGCCCAGTTTTCTTACACAGCTGGTCAACAAGCATTTATTAAGTACCTATTAAGTACCAGCCACAGTATAAGAACAGAAGATAGAAAGGTCAGTCAGTACATGTCCTCAAAATGCAAACAACTAAATACAAACAAGTTATATTCAAGATAAAAATGGAGACAATGAAAATAGGGGAGAGAATTAGCATTAAGAATGATTGAGAAAGCCTTCTTTCAGAAGATGGGATTTTAGCAAGTATCTGAAGGAAAGTAAATTGGGAGGAAGAAATAAGGAAGGAGAATGTTCCAAATGTGGAGAATATTCCATGAGTTCCCTGAGTCAGGAGATGGATTCTTGAGCTGGTAACAGCCAGGAGACCAATATGACTGGATTACAGAGAATGTGGTATACCACATGAAGTGCAAAAAGACTGGGAAAGGATAGGTTAAGGAGGTCTTTTTTTCTTTAATTTAAATTTTCTTTTTAGTTCACATATTCTTCCCTTTATCCCTCCCCCACCTGCTGAGAAGATAAGAAAAACAATACTATATGTAAAGTTATGCAAAACATTTCCTTATTATCATGTACTGAGAAAAGAAAGGAAGAAAGAAAAAAAAAGAAAAGAAAGTAAAAAATATGCTTCCATCTGCACTGAGAACATTAGTTTTCTACTTAGAGGTTGCTAATTATATCATGAGTCCTTTGGAATTGTGATGGATCATTGTATTAGAGTTACTAAGATTTTCACAACTGATCATCTTTACATTATTGCTATCATTTTATACAATGTTTTCCTGTTTCTGATCACATCACTTTTTGTTCACAGATTTTTTCAAGTTTTTCTGAAACCATCCCTTTCATTATTTCTTACTTCACAATAATATTCTCTAACATTCATATACCATAAGAGTTCACAGCTGGTTTTAGAGGTCTTTAAAAGCCAAACAACAACTAATCACAACTTCCTGAAATTTACATGAACAGTAGGTTTATTGCAAGAGAAATAAACATACAAGTAATTATTTCACTCATAAAAAAAAAGAGAGAAATAAACATGCATGTGGAACCTGAAGAGTTCACAATATACATATAGGAACTTGCATATTCATGCTAGTAGGACAAATGGAGGAGGTACCATCAGAAATCTCTATCTAAAGGGCCTTCACATGAGGGGGAAAGGTACAGCAAAGGCAGGAAAAAGACAAAAACTCTCCTAAAATGGAATAGCAAGGCAACAGCAAATGCCATGTTCTTTTCCCTTGAAAACTGCTAAATGAAGATAGGAGGGTTTGCTTATCTGTAAGAATCCCAATTGCACAAGCAATTTCCCATGCTAGTGCAGACTGACTAGTACCTATCTTGATTCCCAAAGAAAAACCCAAGTCCAGTTTGGAAGACAAACAAATTATGTCATCTGGAGTGGGACTTCATCCTTGATACATTCAGGGATTTCTGAATATTCTGAGTTCAGTATTTCTGGAAAATATGGCAACTCAAAAAAGCAAGTTCAAGAGACCCTTTAACATTATTACTTTAATTTGATCCTGGAGGCAAGAGAGAGCCACTATAGTTGATGAAGTTTTATGGGGTAACAAAAACAAAACAAACAAACAAAAAAAACACTATAGTGGTAGTGTCAGAGGATAAAAGGAGATATATATGAGAGATGCTATGAAAGTAGAAAAGACAGGACTTGGCCACTTAACTGGATAGCATGCGTGTATGTGTGTAACCTTTTGAGAAATGTAAGTTGGAAATAGTGTTCAATCAATATAATGAGATTTGATTTTTAACTAAGGCTTGTAAGGAATAATTAAACTTAATTAAGCTACATTTTTATTAATAAGTTGTTCAATTTTAGCTTCTCCACTCTTGGGAACTCAAGTCTCTTGTTTTGTTAAGACTTCCTCTCAACTAACAAAGACTTCCCCCCCTTTTCTGAGTTAAAGTTTCTTTATGAAACTATGAATTTTTAGATTCATGAAAAGTCACAAAATATTTCATGATACTTTCATAGTATATCAATGAGTTGCTTCATTAATCAGACCCCTGAACCAATAAGAAAGCTGAGCTTTGATATAATTAAGCCACATGATGTTGAGACCATCTCCAGCCTGAATATTACAAATAAATATATTTCCATATTCCTGTTATACTTCCCTAATCCTGTAAATCCTATGAATATGCATTAATACCATGAATATATATTAATCTTATGAATATGTACCTTGATTAGTGCCTCTTTTTAGACTATAAAAATGCTATATTGTTCCATGAATGTCTTTGGGTATTGAGGACGTATTAATCCTTATTTATTGGCAACTTCTAGCTTTGCCAATAAATTGAATATGCTTGGAACTTTTTTGCTCCAGTTTTTCTTGTAGATTTCTAAAGTGACACTTTCTTCTTTCCATGTACTATACTGTTACTCAAACAAGACACTCCCATCTCTTTACTCCCTGTTTTTTCACTTGCTGTCCCTCAAGCCCAGAATATTCTCCTTCTTTGTTTCTACTAGAGCTTCCCTCAAGAATAAGTTCAAATTTCAACTTCTGTTTTTCCTAGTTCCCCTCCAAACTCATAACTCTTATCTTCCATCTACTTTGTATATCTCTAGTATAGAGATATAGAATGTGAGATTCATTGAGGGAAGGCACTGTGTCTTTGCATTTCTTTGTAATCTCATTGCTTAGTAGAGTGCCAGCACACAATAAAAGCTTAATGTTTGTGACTGATATTCAAATTATACAATATATGTGGTTCAGCAAAATCTATTTTCATAGGGGCAGCTAGAGGGCGTAGTGGATAGAGCACCAGCCCTGAAGTCAGGAGGACCTGGATTCAAATCTGGTCTCAGACACTTAACATTCCCTAGCTGTGTGACCCTGGGCAAATCATTTAACCTCAATTGCCTCAGCAAACAAATTAATAAATAAAAATAAATCTTTTTTTATAAACTGCATACAAAATCTACATTTATTAATTGCAAACTCAACCTCTGGCAATTTATCATATATTCTCTCTGTCCTTCCACCAGGATATAGACATCATCCCCCATTATCCCTTACATTAGTTCATTGATTCGTCCTAGGAGTGAGTATACTTCAGTGTTCTCTTCTAGATTTGCTTTTCATTTTTCTGTATTTTCTCCTGGCGCTCTCATTAGCTAACAAGTTCCATTACCATTTTCATGCATATAAAATCCAGATCTATATGTCCAGCCCTAGTCTCTCTCTTCCAAGTTCCAATCACACAACACCCATTTTATGTTCATAGGTATCTCAAACTCCACATCTCAAACCCATTCCTGAGTTTTCCCAAAAAAACTTTTGTCTTCCTAATATATGTTGATAGCACTATAATTCTTCTGGTCATTCAAATTTGCAAACTCGGAGTCATTCTAGATTTTCTACTCTTTTTTTTTAGCCCCCTCCCCCCATATCCAATCAGATATCAAGTCTTTTCATTCTACTCAACATCTGTCACATCCATTTCATTCCCACCACTTATATGGCCTTTGTTCAGGCCCTGATATTTTGCAATACACTCCTAATCAGTTTTTCTGCTTCAAAAGCTAGTACTTAGTATTTCAAGTAACTTCACTTTTCTGATCATTCTCTAGCTATAAAATTGAAATTCTTTTTATTTCATTTTTTTCAATTAATCAGCATCTATTTCCTCTTTCTCCTATCCCTAATTTAAAAGAAAACAACCTGCCTCTCATAACAAATATCTATACTGAAGCAAATTACCATACTCTCCAAGTCCAAAAATGTCTCACTCTGCATCTCAAATCTATCAACTCAGTAGCAGAAATAGGGTAATATAGTTCAATCTGTTAATTCTGTCTTCTGAAATCATGGTTGGTCACTGAACTGATCAAAATCTTAAGTATTTGAAAGTTATTTATCTTTCCAATGTTGCTATTACATAAATTGTTCTGGTTCTTCTCATTTTAATTTGCATCTGTTGACATAAGTCTTCCCAGGTTTCTGTGAAACTATCCTTTTTGTCATTTTCTATAGGACAGTGGAATTTCATTACATCCATAAACCATACTTTTTTTTAACCCTTCCTTAACTAATGGACACCCCTTATTTCTAACTGTTCATCACTACAAAAAGAGCTGCTATAAATATTTTTGTACATGTAGGTCCTTTTCTTCTTCCTTTGCTCTCTTTGGGGTATAGATCTAGTAAATGAATCACTAATCCAAAGGGCTAAATGAATATTCCTAAAGAATATTTCTGACCTCATCACTTTTCTGCCCCCAAAGGACGGCCCACTTGTTCATCTTTCCTTTTCTTCCCTCTTGGACAAAATGGAAATTCCTGTTTAGTGCTTTAAGTACTCTACTATCTGGCTTCACCCTTCCTCTCCTGTCTTATGCATATTTCTTTCTTTCATATATTCTGTATTCCAAACCAACTGGCCTATCAGCTGTTTCTCCATATGAAATTCTTTCATATCTCCATGTCTTTGTATAGGCTAATTCCAGTGTTTGAAGTATAACTGCCTCTTCACATAGACCTTTCAGATTTCCTAGCTTTCTTCAAGATTCAATCAACATTCAGCTCTAGCATTATTTCCTCCACAAGGTCACTAGGTTCTTCACCCTTGTTAGTACCCTAAGGTACTTGTAAGTACCTTAATAACACTAATTTAGGACAATAGGTTATAAAAGAAAGAAGAAAACACAAGATACAAGGCTATAAGCTTTATAAGAGGCATATTTTAAGTCTATATTATATTAGACTAGAAAGGCAGGAACCCATTAGTAATTTCACTGCATTCTACAGATGAATGAAAATTGGAATTTATTTCACTCCTCTTCCTCTATCTTAAATATGAGTTTCTTGATATGTAAACTGAAGTTCTCTTAGTTATGAAATATGGAATTAGACTAAGTGATCTTTAAAAGCCCTTTTCACTCTAACTTTAATTATGGATCTAATTTTTCTAAGCATTTACTGGGTGCCTGTGTGTGTGTGTGTGTGTGTGTGTGTGTGTGTGTGTGTGTGTGTAATATACACACTTATTTCGGGGCCTGTGCAGAAATGGGGCTTGGTGGAACCATACGGCAAAGTTGGAAGGGTTAAGGTGAGGCAAGATTATTAGAGAATATAAAAGGAAACAAGATTTCCAGGTGCAGATTCCCTCCACCTAGGCACCAGTCACAGCCTTCTGTAGGAGCTCCCTGGCACAGTTTCCGCTCAGGTCCTCCAGTTCATCCTATGCATAACCCCACAGCCTACTCGCTTCCTGGCAGAGGACACCCTCCCCAGCGGGAATCCCAATCAAAATTCTCTCTACGCCTGCGCAGAAACCACAAGCCAACCTTAGGGGCTTTTTCTGCGCTTGCGCTGCCATGGCTCATGTCCGGTTGTCACTATAGCAACGGATGACTCTCCCGACCAGTCTCCTTTCTGGGGTGTGGGAAGGGAAGCGCAGAGTGCTCAGAATCGGCCGCTTCTTTTTGTCAGCCATTACTCACCGCTTCTCGCGCCTGGTGTGTGACTTTGAGAGTCTGGTAGGAAAGCTCCATTAGCGCTGTATTATGAGCGGGAGGAAGGAGAAAAGAACACTGACCCTCGCCCGACCACCTCAGTAGGTACTATAGTTGCGACTCGTGAAACCTAGTGATTATGTACCCCGCCTCCTTCGGGATAGGGCAGGGCCTAGGAAAAAATGACCAATCATCAGTCAGAGTTGGGCTAGGGTTTCTGTCAATCACTGTCTATAAAGTTCGATCGGCGGTTAGCTTGTTGGTGGGTAGCCAATCATATTTCAGTTTGTCCAGCAGCTGGCCAGTCGTGGCTTGGAAGGGGCAGGGGCCAGAATGATTGGCAAGACTAAGGAAGAAAGCTTTCTTCTTAACCTGAGGAAGGTTCCTTTTTTTTCTCTGATTGTTGCGGTGTTTGTGTCCCTCCCTCCTTAAATCCTGTGGACCTGTTGTATGTCTGTCACTTCCCGCAAGTATGGAGAAAGGATGTTGAAATGCATTCTTCCATTCCCCTTGACACTGGCTAATTTGTCTGTGGAGAATGGCCCAGTGTTTAGATGTCCTTTGACCGTCTGCATCCTGGCATTACCCAACCTTCCCAGCATCGTCTCGTTATCTCACGCCCTGTTCCCAGTCTCCTGTCCATCTTGTAACGCCAAACTCTCATGCAGTCTCCTCCAGGAAGTCTTTTCGTAATCCCTTAATAATCACCTCGTGTTATGTTTTATGTCTCATGTCCTCATTGTATATTATAATTATATAATTATGGAGAGTAAACTTTCTTCATCACTCAGACCTAGTGCTTTGCTCTTAACAGCAGTGAAAAAGATAAATGTTTTCTATGAATTATTCCTTGAAAAAGATGGCCTACTCCAAAGGAGGATTAAGAAATTTATTATTCTGAAAATATCCTATTAATTGTTCCCTGATCCTTAACAAATAAAAAGAATTATTTCCATATATTAATCGATCCAGGATCTCATTGGTGGACCCTCTCTCCACCCTTCGACAGGGCATCTCATGCATATCTTCCCATTCTGTGCAATTCTTGTCTGTGTCCTAACAAAAATCCATCTTAATGAATCTGCTCAATGTGCTAGAGGCCTTTCTCTAGGTAGTTTTAATATCTTAAGGTTCTTAGACTGTTTTTCATCATGTTTATGCCAGACACATGACCAGTCTACTTCCTTTGTTGGTGATATATGTTGTATTATTATAAATTTATTATATTACATATTTATAATTATAGGATCTTAATTCTATAATTATTGTAATGATAATTACATATCTAACATCCATCTCTAGTCATCCTGATTTGTATCTGCCCACTGAACCCTGATGACTATGGAGGAGAAAGGAAGGCTAGTGACTGTACAGCCCACTCTCATTAAAATCCAATTCACTTGCATGTCATAACATCACCTCTAATGTCTTGATCATCTTCAAGAACAAAAGACAAACAACAGCATATTCGATTATTATAATAATTATGAGTAATAATTATCTTGAATTATATTATTTTATATTGATAATTATATATCCAATATGATATGATATATAATTATTATATGTCATATAGTCTTGCAATCTCAGAATTATTCTCTGATTCTCTTATATGGCTTCCTCTGATTCTCCTGAACTTACAATTATATCATTATATCATAATTGTATATTACATTAATTTTCATTAATATTAAATGATTATAAATGTTATGTTTACATTGTAGTCTATATAATGTAACTACATGTGTATATTTGGTAGAGTCTTTTATATTGCTTCCTTTGCTGGCTATGGTATTTTTCTTCTCTTTCTGTACCTTTTTTTTTTTTTTTTTTAAAGCAAGGGGAGTGGGGTTAAGTAACTTTCTCAGAGTCTCACAGTTAGTGTTAAGTGTCTGATTTGAAGCCTGGATTTGAACTTGTCTTCCTGACTTAATGGCCAATGCTCTATCCACTGCACCATCTAGCTAGCCCTCTCTTCTTTTTTATGAACTGTGAAGACACAAAAACAAAATTACTACTCAACCAACAGCATGTCATAATATAAGATTTTTACTTAATTTTCTTTTAATTTCCTTTTTTCATGAACTTGATAAGTGTTAACAAAAATGAACGTTTTTCCAGGTAGAGATTAAAAAAAAAAAAAAAGATTTGGGTGAAATTATATAACTTCATTACATACAGGTTGTTGTTTTTTCTAAATATATTTCAAATTTAACATGTTTCCCATGTTGTCTGTCTTGTCCCTGAACCCTATACTTTCTCCTATATATGTGTGTGTGTGTGTGTGTGTGTATGCAAGATGTATATATGTATGTATGTATTTCCTTTTTTTTTTTTTTTTTGAGAGGCAATTGGAATTAAGTGACTTGCCCAGAATCACACAGCTAATAGTGTTAAGTGTCTGACACCATATTTAAACTCAGATCCTTCTGACTCCAGGGCTAGTTCTTTATCCACTGTGCTATCTAGCTGCTCCTCCTCTATATTTTAAAATGAGTCATTGACATTCTTTTCTTTGCTTCCTTATTAAAAAATCAATATGACTACACTTCTCATTACCTACCTCAATTTCTGTCTTTCAAAAATAAAAAAGGCCTTTTTTGTAATAAATAGCATTGTGAAACAAACAAACCAAAAGAATCACATATTAGCAAAATCTTTAAAAATGCATAACTAATTCTGCACCTTTAGGTCATCAACTCTGTGCCAAGAGGGAGGAAACATAACTCAGCATCAGTTTTAAAGACTCCTGATTAGTTACTGTAAGAATGGTTCTGAAGTCTTTCACAATTATTTTTCTTTTTAATGTGGTAGTTATTGAATATTATTTTTCACTTAGTTCTGCTTATCTTATTCTGAATCAAATCACACAAGTCACAACAGTTTGCTCCGAATCCATTTATTTTGACATTTCTCTCAGGGCAAATAATATCCTCTTACATGCATAACTTGTTAAGGTGTGATCTAATTGTTGTTAAAGTACTATCCAATTTATTTCCAGTTCTTTAGTATGAAAAGAATGCTGTTATTAATCAACACAAACTTATCAAGTGCTTACTTACTATGTGCCAGGTACTATGCTGAGCTCTGGGATACAAAGAAAGGTGTCGTTGCTTTCAAGAAAGTCACATTGTAATGGAGGAGAGAAGATATATGATCAATTCCGTACAAATAATACTGATGATATGTACATAGATAGATGGATGGATGGATGGATGTGTATATACATATATATATTTACACACATATATATATATGATCACTAGAAGGTTAATGTCAGGTAGTACAAGGTAGAGTGGGAAAGGAAGGAATGAAAGGTATCCCATGTAGATTAGAAGAAGAGAAATTTAGGAAGGGGCAAAGTTGTGAAGAGCTTTAAAAGACAAGGGGGGGTTTGTATCTTTCTTCCTGGAGGTGAGAGGGAATCACTGGAGATTTATCATTGAATGTGTTCAGGGACAAGTGGTGGAAAGGGTAATCTAGTCAGACATGCTTTAGGAAAATCACTTTGGCAGTTGATGGAGTGAAGTGGAAAGATTCTTGGGGCCTCAGGGATGCCTTTTACAGTAGTGCAGGTATAAAGTGATGAGAGCTTTTATACAGAAGGTGAGAAGAAAGTGAAGGAGGTACATATAAGAAATGCTATGAAGATAGAAACTACAAAATTTGACAATTGATTGGATATGTGTATGTGAGTGAAAGAGAATTAGAGGATGATTCTGAGGTTATAAACCCAAATAACTGGGAGAAGAGGAGAGTTTGGAAAAGAGATTTTAAGGGAGAAAATAAGTTCTTTTTTGGACAAGTAGAGTTTGAGATGTCTCTGAAACTTCAAGTTTGAGATGTTTAAAAAATGGTGGGAAATACAAAAATTATGATCAGGAGAGAAGTTAGGGGTGAATAGACATACGAATCAAATATATAATTGATAATTGAACTTACAGGAGCTAATCAGATCACTAGGTGAGATAGGAGAAAGAGAGAAAAGAGAAGAAAACCCAGAATAGAACCTTGGGGGATGTCCACAGTTAATGGGTGTGACTTGGAGGAAGATCCTAGAAAGGAACTTGAGAAGGATCAGTTAAACAGGTAAGAGAAAAACCTGGAGAAAAGAATGTTATAAAAAACCTACAAAGGAACACACACCTAAGAGTAGGTGATCATTGGTGTTATAGACCGAAGAGAGATGAAGACTGAGAAGGCCATAAAATTTGGCAGTTAGAGAATTATTGATAACTTTGGAGAGAGCAGTTTCAGGGGGTTAGAAGCCAGAGTATAAAGGAAACTGAAGACATGAAAGAATAGAAAGTAGAGGTGGCCTTCTTAAGGAATTGAGAGAGACATCAGAAGATAGATAGTGGTATTAGGTCAGATCAAGTGAGGGTTTTCTAAGTTTATTTGGAGGACACATAAAGAGTTTGTAGACAAAGAAACAGCCAATAGATATCAATATATCAGAGATTAATGATAGTGGGAATGATAGGGGGGATAGTGTGCTAAAGATGGGCTCAAGGTTACATGCTGAGAAATTGGTCTTGCTAAGGAGACTGTGTGTGAGACAAGCATGAGGGAAGAGATAGTAGGGGTAATACCTGAGTGATGAAAGAGAAGGAGGAGAAAAGAAAGATTCTATAAATGCCTTCAATTTTTTTTAGGTGAATTTTGAGGCAAAATCCTCAGCTGAGAGGGTGGAGAAATCCACGGAGAGAGTGAGGAAATTAAGGATGAATGAAAAGATTTGGAATAACTGTTGTGAGTGGGATAGCAAACTGACTAGAGAAGTATGAAATCTTACCTTGCTGCAATGAGGTGGGTTTCAGCTAAGATTGTGTGACATAAATTTGTAGTGGTGAGACAGGTGAAATCTGAAATGACTGATTTTAGTGATATGTATTGTATTATTATAAATTTATAATTATGTTACATATTTATAATTATAGAATTATAATCTATTTTAATTATATTGTTATTATAATGATAATTATATATCTAATATCCATCTCCAGTCATACTGATTTACATTTGACCACTGGACCTTGATGACTGGAGGAATTTAGGAGCATATCAATTTATTAAGCAAACCAAGCCAATTGCATAACAAATCTGGACCAGACCTTTTCAAATTAGCAATGGATCCTGAATACAAGGAGAGACCGATTTTTATGCATTAAAAGAAAACAACTAAAAGGATATTAACTAGGATAGGAAAGTAGATATTATAGAATTAGATACTGTAATTCTCTAATTGGAAAAAGGATTAAGGGCTTTCCCAGGTGGGAAAGGGAGAGAGAGCTGGTGTGGTTCTCTGAAATCAGAAAAAGAAGTATCCCACTCTCTGTCAAATGTCTGTATTCAATCAAAGGAAAAAGGAAACAGTGATTAATGTGGGATCAGTTTTTAAAAAAGACATATGGGTTGTTTGAGAATATATACGGGAGAAAACTTCAAGCAATCTTCAGAGATGTAATATTAGGTTTCTGGTCAGCATAACCAGCTTTCCAACGACACAGGGGAATGTTCAAACAATACAATAAAATGTACTCACAACTCCAATAACGAATGAAGTTTTCTCACAAGACAAAAACTGGACTAGACCCATAATTGAATAGAAAGGGAAGTGAGCTAAATCCGGAACTGAGTCACAGGATGGAGTCAGTGGGATTCAATCAATTTCCACAATTCTTGCAGTAGACAAATTCTTGCAATTTCTATCATCACACAGTTAATGTGATTTTTTTTTACTTTCTCCATCTCTATTGAATTCAAAGAAAGAGTAATAGATAGTAATCCAAGGCTGTAGTTTGAGAAGGCATAATTGATGAAAGAATAAGATAAGGAACTAGAGTATAGAATGAGCAATAGAGAGGAGGGACAGACTATGGTCATTGTAGAGGAGATAGCTTGCAATAGAACAAAGGAGCCTAGGGATTAAAGGTCATGATAAGGAGAAAGAACAGGAATAGGGGTCATGAGATGGAAGCACAGGTACTATAAATATTTTTGTGCATATGAATCTTTTCCGTCTTTTTTTTTTATCTTTTTTTTTTTTTTTTTTTTTTTGCTTTTTGCTGAGGCAATTGGGGTTAAGTGACTTGCCCAGGGTCACACAGCTAGGGAATGTTAAGTGTCTGAGACCAGATTTGAACTCAGGTCCTCCTGACTTCAGGGCTGGTGCTCTAACCACTGCGCCACCTAGCTGCCCCCCTTATTTTTTATCTTTTTGAGGGTATATGCTTTGTAGTAGTGACCCGACCCGCGGGTCTCGAGCTAGGGGTGCCTGAGATCTCGCATCGGCCTGTGAGCCAAAGAGGCTGGAGAGGCTTCAACCTGGGGATGGGCTGTGAAAGGAAAGAATGGAGACCATTCTGTATAAGGGCAGAATAGCTCGTTTATTGAGGCTCAGTACAGGGTTTTTATACATGGTATATCAAAGTAAATTTTCATATAACAAAGGATGTAACATCCGTTGACCATTTGTCAGGAAATTGAATAAGGGGAGGGATATGGTGTATGCGTGATTTCCTGAAGCAGGATGCCTACTTGAAACTTTCTTGAGATAATTGATCGTATCTGGCTTCCTGGTATGCACTTTTTTGGGGGCAGGGGTTTGGTGATGTCTATTAGACCTCTTGCTGGTATGCACTTCCTTTTGGGGGGCAGGGGTTTGGTAGATCTCTTTGTCTCCAACAGTCTCTTTGTCTCCAACATAGTAGTATTGGGTTGAAAAGGTGTGTATAGATTAGTAACTTTTGAGCATAGTTCTAAATTGTTTTCTAGAGTAGTTGCATCAATTCATAGGTTCACTAACAATAAATTAGTATTCCTGTCCTTTATACTCTCCAATAATTATTTTATTTCTCTGTCATCTTTGCCAATCTGATGGTAGGAGGTTGAATCTCAGAATTATTTTAATTAGCATTTCGCTTCTTATTGGTGATTTGGAATATTTGTCACATGATTGTTGATAACTTGCCTCTCCTTTTTTTTGAGTACAAGCTATTCACGTAGCCTTTGCTGTTTGTTGTTTAATCATTTTTCAGTTGTGTCCAACTTGTAACCCCCTTTAGGGGTTTTCTTGGCAAAGATACTGAAGGGGCTTGCCAACTTCTCCAGTTCATTTTACAGATGAGGAAACTGAGGAAAACAGTTAAGTCACTAAGCCGGGGTCATAACTAGTAAGTATTTGAGACAGTTGTTGAACTCGGATTTTCCTGACTATAGGCCCAGAACTTTATCCACTGCACCACCTCGTTGCCATGTAACCTTTGACTATTTAAATACTAGAAATGGCTTTTGTTTGTCTATACTTCTTTCAATTTTTATGTAGCTTAGATATCAGACTTATTAGAGAAATTTTCTATGAAGATTTTTTTCCCCTCTAGTTAACTATTTCCCTTCTTGAGTACATTAACTTCCCCAGCAGATATTGAATGTCAAGCCATATGTATCATATGCCCAGCCATGTGTTAGGAATTTTAGCAAATACAAAGAATAACAGCCACTAATCCTCAAGAGTTTATTAGCTAATTAGGGAGATAAGAATCATAGAATTTTCATAGAAAAGAAATTAATGATGGTTGGTCCAACACCACCTTCCTACTTCCCTCCCCAACCCATTAAAAAATTATTGCTCCAATGAATTTGCTATCTTGTCAATATGAATACTCTTTTCAATGGAAGAGAACATAATCATCCACATCTTCTCATCCTGAGTGACTTGTTCTGTTCTTTGCATCAATCCATAAGATCATAGATTAAGTACTAGAAGAGACATCAGAAGCCATCTAGTCCAACTCCTTTATTTTACAGATAAGGATACTGAGGCACTGAGTGCTGCAGGACAGACAGGTACTAAGAACAGGTACTAAGACTGTATTTGAATCCAGGTTGCCCAATGACAAAGACATCAGTAATCTTTCTATGTGTCACACTGTCTTTCAGTTCTTTGATAAGGAGTCTATCCAGGCTGCTGGATACCTTCTAAGTGGCTTAACATTTTAATTTATTATTTATTTATTTACTTTAGTTTATTTATTTTTTAATATACATGCTTTATGATTTATGTTGAGAGAGAAAAATCAGAGCAAAACGGAAAAACCATGGGAGAGGGGGAAAAAAAAAGAAATGAACATAGCATGTGTTGATTTACATTCACTTTCCTTAGTTCTTTCTCTGGATGCAAATGGCATTTTCTGTTCAAAGTCTATTGGGATTGCTTTGGATCATTGAACTACTGAGAAGAACCAAGCCTTTCATATTTCATCATCACACATTCTTATTGTTGTTATGTGTATTGTCTTTCTAGTTCTGTTTGTTTCACTCAGCATGCGAAAGATTCATGTAAATCTTTCTAGGCCTTTCATTAATCAGCTTGTTCATAATTTTTTTTATAGAACAATAATATTCCATTATCTTCATGTATCACAACTTGTTCAACCATCCCCCAAATTATGGGCATCCACTTTTTTTTCTAATTCTTTGCTACTACAAAAAAGTGGTTTAACATTTTATAAGCATTGCAGCAATCAAGCTGTCCCTGGATTATTCCTTACTAACATGCTCAGTCCAGCCCACCTCTTTTCCTGATCAGACATTTCACAAATAAATTTTTTTATCCCACTTATTTTTTTCCTTTTTTTTTTTGATGTTTAGCAATTTTTCTTAATATACGAAATCCTTG
>JAJPUD010022712.1:0-20975 GCA_023553655.1 Myrmecobius fasciatus | reverse complement strand
AGCTAGATTCACACTAGGACCACGTTTTCAGCTGCTCTCGATCCACCCTTTACCAAAGGCAGATCTGCCAAAGCACCTGCCCTCAAGCAGAGCAAAGTGGCCCAGGCGTCTCCTAGGGGCTTCCTGGGTGCCTTAAATCCACCCCCCATTCGCAGCCCTGACTTCCTCCTCCGCTGGAGTCTGATCTCGACCAGGAGCCGATTTCCCCTGAGGCTAACCTCCCTGGAGTTCTTTCAAGGTAGATTTTTGATAGAAGTGCGTTGTAGTCCAATGTTTGGCGGAGCCTTGACTCAAAAACCAGTTTGAAGGCTTACTTTGTCTGGGTCTGAGGGAAGGTCCCAAAGGAGTTCACAGAGAAAGCTGTCTGCAGTTCGCCATCTTGGCTCCGCCCCTGTCTAGGTTAATTTTGAGGAAGCTATATAAATCTGATTTGTTCATCTTTTTTTGGTTTAATTTACTTTAGTTTTTTAATGTAGAAATGAAGCTGCAAGGAGTGAAGAACTTTCCCTGAGATTACAGAAAGAAGAAATGTCAGAGCAAAGTCTGGAAGCGTCATCTGCTGAGGCTGATCATGTGCCCTTTAATGCTTGCTGCCCTATGCCTAGGTCCTGGAATGGAAGAGGTGAATTTTGTACTGTGGGTGATCAAAGACATTTTGAGGGGAATGTGGGAAAGAAGAGCATTCAAACAAAAGCATCTGTTTCCTTCCAGTGTCCCTACTGTTTAAGTGAGTATCAGGGAGCTAACATCTTGATATGCTCTTGAGACCCAGAACCATCAACTGTTCAATGTGTCCTGATGCTGATGTATATCATTCTCCTGTCCAGGTCTAGGAAAATAGCTATCTACTTCTGCAGCAGGGCTTTCAAACACTCTCATTACTCAGCAAGAGATATCATAAGTATGCTTCAGTTAAGGATGACAGAAACCTTTGCCTTTGAGCTAAAAGAGTTATTAAGCAAAACAGGGCTTATAAAAAAAGGTATTTATTGTTGGTTTGACAACTATTACAATGTCATTGCATTCAACTAATGAATTGTGCTATTGTGTACATTACTGGGGAAGATGGAACTCTCTCCCACAGGTCTGTTTTCTGGAAATCAAGACAGGAAGCTGCTCCTGCCCTCTCAAAAGACAGAAGTGGACCCTTCAGCCCTTACAGGATATTCCCTTCCCATCCCCAGTTGACAAAATACAAAATGGAATTTGGAAATGACTAGTCCCACAAGTACAAACAGAAGGCAGGAGGAAGTCTTTTGCATTCTCCTAAGACTGCCAGCTTGCTGGAAAGCCTGTGACTTTCTCTCCAGCGAGCCGCTTACCATAATGCCTAATAATAACTTTAAAACTTACTTAAACTCTTGAAAATCAAAGGAACATTTCAAAAAACATCTGTGCCCTAATAGTAGACTGATTAATTTCTGATTCTCTTTAACATAACTAACTAGGACAAGTTGGCTTCATTCCGCTGAAGATGCATTTCTTCTAACTCTAAGTTGGCATTTATCTAATGACTTTAATGAAGGGAAATGTTACATGCTATTATTACGATATAAAAAAAGAGAAGAGTCAAAGAATTGGAGTTCTTTTTATTTTAGCTCAAAGGAAGGAAGGAAGGAAGAAATTGTTTGGAAGATTCATATCATTGATCATCAAGATGGTACAAAATCTGCTATCTCCACTCCCTCATCTTGACTGCCAGAATTCGAATAACTATTTTTTTTTATAGGAAACAGGTAGAAGGCAATTGTCATGTTGTAAAGAATCTCTGTTCCTTCTGTCTTGGTACCTAGATAGTAGATAGATAGATAGATAGAAAAAAATTGATATAGATAGATGTATCAATATCTATATGTATGTATACATACATAAGATTTCCAAATATAATTGTTTACTTCCTGAACTCCAGGAGCAGATTGAGGTCTGTTTATAACATTTGTAGACCTGACCAAGTCCTTTGATAATGTCAGTCATGCAGGCTTATGAAAAATTACATCAAAATTATGTTGTCCAGAGAAGTTGAACATCAGATGGCATGCTTTCCAGCGTTTTGGAACAATGGACAAAAGTTTTGAAATTTCCCAGTCACCAATGGAGTGAAACATGGTGATGAGCTTACTCTCATGCTTTTTAGCATGATATTTTCAATCATGTCAAATGCTTTGAATGAGCACAAGCATGGAATCAAAGTTATTAAATTTTGGATATTTGCTAATGCAAAGTATTGTCTGTGTATCTGAACAATTTGATTAAGGTATCCTAAATTATTAAAGATACTCAGAATATTGGTTAGAATTGCATTAGTTTTGCATCCTCCAATGTAATAATGCTATATCAGAATAAAAATGTTGCATTGATTAGTATGTATTTCTCTTTCTGGTAATTTTCCCCAATGTTTATAGCTATTATAATAATTGTAAAGCTATCAGAGAACCTGAATTTTGATATTCTTTCTGTGAAAACATTTTTTTTCTTTAAAAATATTGTTTTCTGAATAGATTCCTCCACGGATTGGTAAGTTTCCCACCCAAGGAGACATTACTTGTATTGATGAATTTTTAACAAGAAAGAAAAAAAATATAGAAGTTCAACAAAAGCAATTGATACACATATAACATCTAACAATTTTATTAATACATAGTATCCATAACCCTTTTGTAAAGAGGGAATTAATTCATTTTCTTAGTTTGGAAAAACTTGTAGTGTTTGTATTTTTATCATTATTGTTTTTTACTGTGTTTATTAGAATAGCAATCTTTTTGAAGCCTCTAATATTGTGACATAGTTCTCAAAAGCACTGAATATCTATGTAGACATGATATGGGATTGACTCATCCATAATTCAATTTCTACTTTGCATCTAAAGGGATATTTATCTCTTATAATCATAATTATTTAAGAGAATGAATCTAACCACGGAACTGGAAATTGCCCTTCGATTTCAACGAGTCTTGATAATTCCCTCACTTATTTGATTACCCAAAGAAATTTCAATTCGACTTTGACATCTATCATAAGACAGATGTTGCTTAGTTAAAATATGATAATATTTCATTGAATGCACCTGGTCCAGGATCTTGTTAAAATTACTGTTTGATTCGCCCATGGTTCATAATGCCACCAAAAGAATTTTGTTTGTACTGTCAATATCAAGGATGAGGAAGGATAACTACGAATGGGAGATCTGGTACCACACTGGGGAAAGAGAGTGAATGTTGTCTGAAAAACATGAGAAAAAAAAACATGAGTGAGAGCTACATAG
Source organism: Myrmecobius fasciatus (assembly GCA_023553655.1). Taxonomy (NCBI): domain Eukaryota; kingdom Metazoa; phylum Chordata; class Mammalia; order Dasyuromorphia; family Myrmecobiidae; genus Myrmecobius; species Myrmecobius fasciatus. The sequence continues at coordinate 17,713 of JAJPUD010022712.1, read as the reverse complement.
AGTTGGGGGCTATATGAAATGGACATCAGGGTAAATTTAGATATAGAATGTTCAAGTAAAGCTGTTAATTAGAAATAAGTGAGCAAATAAAATAATAAATTGAATCTCTATAGAAGATCAGTCCAATCATCAGGTAAGCATCCAAGGAGGCAATTGTGAAACAGAGGATTCTAATGTCACAGGGAGGAAAAAGAACAGAGGTAAGAAAACATCCAGAAAGTAGAACAGGTTTAAGAAATGAGGGATTAGAGAAGAAAGAGAAGAATTAAAGTATGTAAGAGTGGGGCAAGAAAAGGAAAAGTCAACAAACAGACTTTTGCCTGGACTTTCGAGAAGCATAATGCACATGTGTATTTGTATGTATGTGCATATATACATATATATATATATGCATACACATATATTCCAACATATATGTATAAGTGTGTGCATGTATATGTTGGAATATATAGTTACAGGTAAAAGGAAAGTATGGGTTTAGTGGAGCTAGGAAAACTATAGGTTAAATCTTGCTTCTGTCAGGTTATTGTCATAATGCTTACCCCAGGAAGGGCTGGATTACAACTTCAGCAATTATATGAACTTGGATATGTTACTTAAGCTCCTTATTCCTTATGGTCAAAATAAGGATATTGACACAAATAATAGTTACTATGGAGATAGGGGTTTTAAATGTGAAGATTATTATAATTAAATGAATATGAGGCATCTAGGGATGGATCAAGAAGATCTTGCTCAAATTCCACTTCTGACACTATTAGGGAAAGTCTGTCTCAGTTTCCTCATCTGTCAAGCAGGGATAATATTACATTTGTCACAGAATTGTTGTGAGGATAAAAGAAAATGATCTTTTAAAAACTGCTTTGCAGACCTTTTAGGGCTATATAACTGATATCAATTATTATAATTATTAAATGTTAGCTCATTTCATTATCACAAAAATCTTATAATGTAGACTTATTATTATTCTCATTTTACAACTGAAGAAACAGAAGGTAAGAAAGGATAAATAATGCTGCTATTAATGAGAAAAATAAATGCCTGAGGAAAAATTCAAACAAGTCTTGACTCCAAATCTGTCTCTCTATATACTAGATAGCCTATAAAGTCCCTTTCAAATCTCCATCCATAAGCCCCTGAAATTGTGAGATGGTACTTGAGATGAACAAGCTGAATTGAAGGCTGTTAGAGGTGGCAGAAGAAGTATCTGGAAGAGAGACTCTAAGAAGTTGATTGTTAATCTTTCAATGATGTAATAATAGCCATGGGGATAATGATAGTTATGATGGTGGCGATGATGATGTTGATGATGAAGATAATGATAATGTTGATAGAAATGGTGGTCGTAATGTCCATGATGGCGAGCATTTGCAAGGCACTTTAAGGTTTGCAAAGTGCTTTATATATGTTATCTCATTTGATCCTTATGACTCTTAGATGAGTTTTATTATTATAATCATTTGAAAGATGAGCAAATTAAATTTGAGAACAGTTAAATGACTTCTTCATATGTCAACCTGATTTGAAACTAAGCCCAGATGCAAGTTACTAAAAGTTCTTTGTTGGGTAATGTCTGCTTTATGTTGCTTTATGTTGACTTCTTTAAGGAGCTTTGGTTTCCCTCCTATTGCTGTTGATTCCTATCAAATTAACTTCAACACACACACACAAACACACACACACACACACACACACACACACACACACACACACACACACATATATATATATATATATATATATATATATATATCTGCATTTCCACATGGATTTGTTATCTTTTCATCAGTTTCTTAGATTGTTAGCAGGTGAGACCATAGAAAATAAAGAACTTTAAAATGGGAACAAATTTCTTCAAAGCCTTTTTGTATATTAAATTCAGGGACATTTGATGGAGAACCCATGTGTCTCATTGGTGTCCTTCTGGTGCCAGGATCTTACAAATAACTTTAGTACAACAGGCCTTCTAATAGGGGTAAGTTTTCAAAAGATTTTGAAAAGAGTCACATATGATGTTCAAACAGGTATTATAGTTTTATTACTGGAGAGAATATTTCTATAAATAAGAGCACTAATATGTTATAATATTGAAAGCACTACCTTAGCAAGTGCTTTTAAAAATCATACCAATATCTGAACACATTGTTATTAGATCAGCTTTAAAGTAAAAAAAAACATATCAAATTTGAAAAAGCATGTCACCTTCAAAATTCCCAAATAAGCCACAGAAAAAGGCTGGGGGTATAATATTCCTGGGGAGATCATAATTTAGAGGGAACATGGACTAGAATCACGTAAAGTAACTGTCATAGATGGTGGAAGGAAGCAAAAATATTATGATTCAAGTCTTATTTTTCTGGTTTTTTCCTTTATGCATTATGTTCCAATGAGTTGTTTAAGGCGTTTCTAAGAAAGGTATATGACCTTGAAAATCTGAGGTAATATTGTGGACTAGATAGAATACTGGACTGTGTACCTAGAAGACTTATTTATTTTAGACTTAGCCATGTGGCAATGCATTTTACAGAAGAATAAGTAGGATTGTATAAGTCTCAACAGTTTTCATTTTTTTATCCGTGAATGGGGCTAATATAGCACTTCTTTTTTTTTTAAAGCTTTTTTATTTGCATAACATATGTATGGGTAGTTCTTCAACACTGATTCTTACAAAGCTTTCCTTTACAAATTTCCCCCTTAGTCTCCTCCTCTCTCCTAGATGGCAGGAAGTCCACTACATGTTAATTATAATATAGCACTTCTAAACATGACAATTATAAGGACAATTTTAGATATCATGTGAAAAGTGCTTTGGAAACTTTGAAGTCAATTCTAATTGTGAATAATTATCATTACCACCCCCATCATCAAGCATCACTATATTCACCATTTTATTTAATTATTGAAAGTACCTTGGGAGGAGGGGGCAGGTTCTATAGAATCCTTTCTTACATTAGCAGAAATTGAAGCTTAGATTTAATTAAGTTAAATAACTTCTCCTGGCTTATACAATGGATTTATTTTAGCCCCAATTCAAATTCCTCTACCTGAATCTTTTAATTTCTCTATCCAATGATCAACATTGTTTCTCTCCATTAAAAATAGTAATAATAATAATAATAAATAATTGTTAGTCTTTTGACTAGGAAATAGGATAAGATTGGATCTGTAATATCACTTTTCAGGGGATTCTCTATGAGGAAATGTCTCTATTGAAACATAGCCACAAAAGCCTCACAATATTTATTCTTGGAGAATTCTGGGGACATGAGATCCTAAGTAACTAGGCTAAGATTACAAAATCAGCATGAGGAAGAGAAGGATTGTGCAGCAAAATTTTAAGGATTCTAAATGAGAAGATTTATTAATACATCTTGTACATTTTAAAAACACAGATAAAGTGAATTAGCATCAAAAATAGTAGTAATGCTAATGACACCAAGAAAAATCTGATGGTCGAATTTCAATGTAGTTGCACTTTTTGCTAGAATCCATGAACACACAGCAACTTCCTGAGCATCTATTTAGTATTCAAGAGATTTTTGCTCAGGAAATCAGAAAGATTTAGAACTAATAATAATCTCCCAGTACTCTCACATTAAAAACATATAAATAGCAATATAACTTCCCTTTGTAAAAAGATTTGTTGTATTTCTTCCAGGTGAATGTGTATGAGGGCACAATTATTAATCACTTTGGATCAATAAGTGATCCAAATTTTATCAGATTCTATATGGGGTGTGGAGTTGATTCAATTGTATTTGTGGGCATTTATGCCTACCCACTCCTAGTTATTTGACCTTTTAGTATTTTGAGGGTAAACAAATTCAGTTATTTTAGTTCAGCTCCTTGTAGGACATTCTGCCTCTCCTACCCCATTACTGTTTCTGTAGACTCAAGTTCAAATTTGGATGCCTTTAAAAAGGCAGTTGATGAGAAGAAAACCAGTATCATGAACCTCCTTGAAATCATTAAAGGTGAAGATTTATTGAAGAAACTAGAGATGTTTCATTGGTGTAAGAAAAGATTCACTGAATGTCTTAGTAGACTGACTATTCACCCCGCTGGAACTCTTCAAGGGCAGGTATTATAGAAGGGATTCTTATTCAAATAAAAGTTGGACTATATAGGCTCTGTCATCTATGTGTGATTTAATGCCTTAATAATTAACTTCATGTATTTAAATATCTAGCATATGAAAAAGAAAACTGATGGATTCTACTAGGCTCCAAAAGGCTTAGGGGCAATGAGTACAAGGTATAAATAAGTAGATTTAGAACTGATCTCAGGAAACATTCAAGCTCTTCCAAAGCAAAACAGTTTGGCAGTGGCCAGTAGGTTCAAACTCACCAGTCAACTTGAAACAAAAACTAGATGGTTCCTTCTTGGATCAGCAGTGAAGGGTTCTTAGTTTGGCAATTACTTGGAGAAGATGACCTCAGGTCTCTTCCAGTTCTTAAGATGCTATGATATCACCTTCATTGAGCCAATGTTTCCCACGTCTTAGCTACTCATATCTTCCCTCCATTCAGTAGACCAAGAATATAGGAGGGCAATTTCTCCAAATATATCCTTTCTCTAGTAAACTTTTGGGTCAATTCTCAAATAATTCATGAATATAAAAATGGCCATTCCACATCATATATCCTACTGGGCAAAAAAACTGATTTCTGTATAACTCCCAGTCTAATCTCTGCTAGGTTTAGGGACTTAAACAAGGTCTTTATAACTGTTTTGATATGTTGAAAGGAGCTCATTGACTTGGAAACTATCTTTTAATATTTATACTTGTCATGTGAATGAAGTAATTTAGTTTATCTTCTTAAAACAACTATTATTGTGGAGAATATGTTTAATAAATTATCTTTGAAATATTAGTTGCATACAGCAACAACAGTATTACATGATGATCAATTCTGATGGACATGGCTCTCTGCAATAAAGAATTGTCTCAAACCAGTTCCAGTTGTTCACTGAAGAAAACCATATACACCCAGAAAGAGGGACATGAAATATGGACCACAACGTAACATTTTCATGATCTCTATTGACATTTGCTTGCATTGTGTTGCCTTTCTCTGATTCTTTTTTTTTTTCTTGTAGATAGGATTTTTCTTGCATAACTTCTCAAGCATTTCAACATTATTAACATGTAGTGGACTTCCTGCCATCTAGGGGAGGGGAGGGGACTGGGGGTAAAATTTGTATTGGAAAGCTTTGTAAAGATCAAGGTTGGGGAACTACCCATACATATGTTATACAAATAAAAAGCTTAAAATAAAAAAAAAAAGAAATATTAGTTGCATGGCAATATGGCATTCTTGTACAACCCAACAAGTTTTAAAGACAGACCCTGTCTGGCCTTTAAATGTCATATTAAAGGCTTTTGTGGAAATGGGGAAAATAAAATAATATATACATACATGTCTTCTTCAAGTTTTTTGACTGGTCATATATTGAGATTGTGGGGAAAGTGACAGTGTTCTCATGATGAATAGATGCTTCTATAATTGTCAATCAATCCCAGGTGGGAAAGTTATAAGAGCACATAAACAAGAGTTATTGAAGAGGTCCTGGCAGAGATAGTAGAAGGGAATGAGGGAAGGGAATAGGATTTATTAAACACCAGATACTCTGCTAAGCATCTTACAAATAGTATTTCACTGATCCTCACAACACCCCTTGGAAATAGGTGCTAAAAATAAGGCCTCAGTGACTGAGCTAAGATGGCTCACCTGAGCTTTCCCTCAAGTCACGGAATTCCCTTTACATAGTGGCTCTAAGCAAATTCTAGAACCCACAAAAAGATAAAGCAAAACAAATTTCTACCCAAAAACAATTTTGAAGAGTGGTGGGAAAGGTCTGTTGCAACAGGGTGAGAGTGGAGCAAAATCTTTCACAGGTCACACCATGGCTGATAGAGCACCAACAAACCAGAAGAAAGTTTCTAGTTGACTGAATTAGTGGGCAACCGTAGCAGTAGTAACAGTCAGTATAATAGAAAATATCAAATCACTGGAAGCTTTGAGATCTGAAATTCTGAAATGGAAAGGAGTTAGGATTACAAACAAGAATCACATATCCAGCAAAATTCAGTATAATCCTTTGAGGGGAAAGTAAACATTCATTATGAAACAGAGGGCATTTATTCTTTTTTTTTTAATTTTTTATTTTATTTGCATAACATATGTGTGGGTAATTCTTCAACAATAACCCTTACATAGCTTTCCGTTACAAATTTTCCCCCCAACTCCCCACCCCTCCCCTAGATGGCAGGATATCCACTACATGTTGATTATGTTAAAATATTGGCAAATCGAATATATGTATACATATTTCCAAACTTATCATTGGTGTGCAAGAAAAATCTTATCTACACAAACGATATATCAGATAAAGGAAACACAATGTAAGCAAACATCAATCAAGGAGTATGAGAATGTTATGTTGTGGTCCACATTTCGCATCCCTCTCTCTGGGTGTATATGGCTTTCTTCAGTGAACAATTGGAGGTGGTTTGAAACATTTCATTGTTGAAGAGAGCCATGTCCATCAGAATTGATCGTCATATAGTACTGTTGTTGCCGTGTATAATGATCTCCTGGTTCTGCTCATTTCACTCAGCATCAGTTCATGTAAGTCTCTCCAGGCCTCTCTGAAATCATCTTGCTGGTCATTTCTTACAGAACAATAATATTCCATAACATTCATATACCATAATTTATTCAGCCATTCTCCAATTGAAGGACATCTATTCAATTTCCAGTTTCTAGCCACTACAAAAAGGGCTGCCACAAACATTCTTGCACATGTGGGGCCTTTTCCTTCCTTTATGATTTCTTTGGGATATAAGGCATTTATTCTTAATAAAAAAGACTCAAGGAAATTTTACTTCTGAATTCAAGACTCAAGAAAAGCATAGAAAGGTAAACAGGAAAGGGAAATCATAATGGGACTCATAAGATTAAACTATTTATATTTCCACTTGGGAAGATGTTACTTGTAACTTATAAGGACTTTCTCATTATTGGGGCAGGTAGGAGTATATATAATCAGAGGGCATAAGTGTGCATTTAGTAAAGGGATGATATCTTTAAAATAAAATGAAAAGGTGAGAGCAGAATGTACTGAAAGAAAGAAAAAGAGTTAGAATGGGGGAAATTATTTCACATAAAAGAATCAAAAAAAGCTTTTACAATAGAAGGAATAACACACAGTTACTCTGGGTACAGCTATCTGTCTTAGTCTCTAGGAAAAAAGATAAAGAAGAGGATAAGGAAAGAGGAGGGTGAAAGAAGGAAAGGCAGATTAGGAGAGGAAGTAGAAGCAAAAAATCTTTTGAGTAGAGACAGGGAGAAAGAAGAGAGAGTAGAATAAATGGGGGGTAGGATGGACAGAAATATAATTAGTAATATCAACTGCAAAAAATAATATAAGATTCTTTGATAAATATTTTATTTTTCAAACTTATGGAAAACTGAGTCAAATTTATAAAAATAAAAGCCATTTCTCAAGTCATAAGTGATCTAAAATATGAATAACTTTCAGATGAAGTAATCAAAGTTAGCTCTACACATATGTATGTATGTATGTATATTCAAACTCAGTGTTGTTTGGAGAAATGCAAATTAAAACAATTCTGAAGTACTGCTTCAGACTTATTATATAGTCTAATAGGACAGGAAAGGAAAAAGGCAAATGGTGGAGGGAATGTAAGAAAAATGAGACATCAGTGCACTGTTGCTAGAGTTTTAAACTGATTCAATCATTCTGGAGAGAAATTTGGAATTATGCTAAAGGGCTCTAAAATCATGTATACCCTTTGACCTAAGAATACAACTTAGAAATAAAAACAAAACACAAAAAAAGGAAAAAGTCTACATGTACAAAAATATTCATATGAGATCTTTCCTGGGGGTAAAGAATCTGAAATTGAGGAAATACCCATCAGTTGAGGAACAACTGAATAAATTGTGGTAGGTGATTATGATGGAATAATGTTGTTCTATAAGAAATTAACATCAGTATGCTCTCAGAAAAAACCTGGAGAGACTTCCATGAGCTGATACAAAGTGAAATGTACTGTGTACAAAGTAATAGCAATATTGTTAGATAGTCAGCTCAGAATGACTTAGCTATAATGCAATGATCCAAAATAATTCTGAAAGACTTATGATGAAAAAATATGATCTACCCCCTAGACAATGAACTGATAGTGTCTGAAAACTGACTGAAGCATACTTTTTAAACTTCCTTTAATTTTTTAAAATTTTTCTTGAGATTTATTTATTTATTTTTCATCTATGAGAGTCTTTTACAACATGACAACATGATGATGATATACATAGAACCTATATCAAATTGCTTGCTTTTTCAATAAAGGGTGGGCAGTGAGGAAGGGGAAATTGAGTATTAAAATTAATGTTATATGTAACTGGGGAAAAATAAAATACTAAATAAAGAAGGAATTGGATGCTAATATTGTGCCCATTTCACAATCATAGAAACTGTGGCAGATAGAGGTTAAATTATTTTCCCAGGTACATATAGCTATTAAGTGTCTGAGGCTGTATCTGAACTCAGATTTTCCTGATTAAAGGTTCTCAGTGCTCTCTCCACTGTGCCAAGTTAGCTGCCAATTTAGCGATCTAAATTACTGGAGAAAAAATAACACATCAATAGAATCATAGATTTATTGGAGAATTATATTGAGAATTTGTTTGACTACCTCTGAAATAGTCCCTCTTCACTATTTCTTGTTGATGCTGTGATTGATTCAAGGTAGTCAAAAATTAGGCTGATAGGATTCAAGATCAATTGCACCACCCTAAATTAGAAAGGGGGAAAAACTTTTAAGAATGGGTATTCTTGTCAACTGAAGACTAACTAGGTAACTGTGGGAAGATATACTGCCAAATGGGCTTAGACCGATGAATTTTTCATCATCTGGCTCAAGATAAATGAACGGACTGAAGACATTTATATAAAGAATAAGCGTTGGGCATCAGCAATTACTGGCCCCAAACCACACTTCTAGTAATTCATATAAAGACATAGTTGTTATTCCTCTGTCACTGGAAGAAATTCAATGGTCACAAAAAGATCCAGAAGCTGTCAGACTCCACCCAATTCCATCTTTATTCCAATCCAAGCAGGAAAGAGTGATATTATATCCATCGTGTAATCTACCTTTGCTAGCTCAGGCTGTTCCTTGGGGTGGGAAAGAGGGTATTCATGAGGCAGCTTCCATCTCCATTGAATCATGATAAATGCTCTTCAGATATGCTTTTGGGAAGAAGAAATAAAAACAAAACTGATTCTCTTCGTCTGAATTTGACTTTGCGGGCTGTGCGTCCCCTCGCCTACCTATCGTGATGTTTGCTACAGTTGCAGAGACCTCCAGGGATCTGTTCTCTACGGAGCCTGAGCCAACCTGCCTCCGTCTCTTCGATGTTCTTGAGTTCCTGTTTTCAAGTAATGATTTGGGGAAACTGGAGACCGCTTGCTTATTGCACAACTCTGGTAGCTGAAATTAATTCTCCAAAGACTTCTCTTTGGAGGCAAGCAGATGGTCCATGTGCACGTGTTTGAGTTTTGATTGTACCAGTTCTGAATAATTTAAAGTTTCAAATCTCTATAAAACTACTGTATTCCCATTTCCCAATACAATTTTTTTCCCTTTTGCCTTAGAAATTCCTTCCTTATATTTTGACATTTGGCTGAAACTTCGCTCATTCTGCACTGGCTCCATTGTCACATGTCTCCTGCTGTTCTTTGTTATAATTTTAGATAAGTCTGCCTTTAGAAAACTAAGATGCTTTTAGAAACTATTCTACTGGTGATTTTCCCCTTACCGTTTGCAGAACATTTTGTATACATAAACAGCACATTAGCCAAATGATGTTGTTATCGCAGCTCCTGTTGGTCTGTGGTTGGCACTTGCTTTAGCATTGCCCCAAATAGGTTTGCATTGCAGAGCTTTAGAGAGACATTATGAGGCACTCAATAATATGTGGGAACTCAGGCATGTTTTGTCTGCCATTTTGGTCGAGAAACGGCCAGAGTCGGCATTGGGACCATTCTCTGCTTTTACAGGTAGATAATGAGAACTTGTTAATATCCAACATGTTCCCTAAGTTCATTTGAGCACTTATATTCCCATCTGGTGAGTGCTATGTTACATGTATGTTTCTGTATAAATACACTTGTACATAGGTCAATCTATTGTAAATCTATAGCCATGATCTAAGAAGGTAAGGTCATGGGCTCAGTTCATAGAATCAGAGTTTTAGATCTGGAAGCCAGTTAGTCAGTTAGTATTTGTCAATTATTTATTATTTGCAAAGTATTGGTTTAAATTTTGGGGATGCAAAGATAGGCAAACAAGAAAGCTTCCCGTTCATAAAGAGCTCACAGTGGGGATATGACAACAGGCAAATACTCTACTGTATACAAAAATACAGAGGGAATAAATGAGCAGGTCAGGGGGAAGGCACTAAGATGCAGGAGGACAGCTGAGGGTCTCTTTCCAAAGTTAGAGGGCTACATTAGAGGGATTATAGGAAAAGGATCAGAAATCTAAAGTTAGAAAGGCATTGAACCCAAACCCTTAAATGTGCAGATGAGGAAATAAAGACACAATAGGCCTGAAAAGTGGTGCAGTTTCCCACAGGTGGCATTGTCAGAAATTCAGGTCTGCCAAGGTTCAAGTTCAGTGTGTTACCTAGCTGATTGCCTTTGGACTCATTACTTTACTGATAGAGGGATTGCCACTTCCAAAATTGCAGTGATTTCTCCAGGGTCTCCTAATCTTAACAGAACCAGGATTCCAGATGAGGTTTTGCATCTGTGAATTTGAACATGTGTTAAACAAACAAAGAAACAAACAAAAAGCTCAGCAGTTACATGACATAAATCCCCAAAACAGGAAGCCATGAGTTCAAATCCTCTCACATACTTTTACTAGCTTTGTGACCCAGGGTAAGCCAACATATCCTGTCTTTGTCTTAATTAATTTTTCTTTGTAAAATGGGAACCATAACATCCCTTTCCCCCTCTTTGATTGCTCTGATGATAAAATGAGACATGACAAATAAAGTGCTTGACATACTTTAAAATGCTATAGAAATAGCATCTATTAGCATCTCACCAGACTATCTACTTCCCAGTTCAAGTTTCAGGTGAATAGTTTTTTTTTTTTTCATGTTGGTGATCCCAGTGTGGATAGTTGTGCAGTGTTGCAGAACCAATTATTCTATGGAGCCTTGGAATAGAATGGATGAAAGAGAAGACCAGGAACAAAGGGATGATCAGAAAACCAGGTTCTCCAGATGTGCTATCTGAGTTCAACTCTCCTGGACTATCATATGACTAGATACAATGGATGGAAACTGGAAAGAGGCAAATAGACAACATGTAAGGGAAACGTCCATTGTAATTAGACCTGTCCTAAGTGGGAAAGGCAGGACAGCTAGCTGACATAGTAAATAGAATACTAGATCTGGATTCAGGAAGCCTACTTTTTTGTGCTCAAAATCTGGCCTTAGACATTTACAAGCTGTGTGACCCTGGGGAAGTCACTTAACTCTGTGCCTTAGTTTCCTTATCTATAAAATGAGCTAGAGAAGGAAATAACAAAGGACTCTAGTCTTTTTTTTTTCAAGAAATATCGAAATGGAGTCACAGACAAATGAACAAATGGGAAAGGAATCCTAGTTGCAAACATGTATTTACAGAGTCTGGGAATCATTGACTGAGGGCCAGAAAGGAACTCAGATATCATTAAGTTCTATCTCCTCAATTTGCAGACAAGGAAACTGAGTAAACTCTAACCCTAATTGTGATTCCAGGCAATTAAAAAAAAAAACAAAAAAACAAGAGATATGCTTAAAGATTCGATTTTAATCCATAGCTTCAGACTCCTGAGTTAACACTCTTTTGCACTAAACCATATTCTTATGTCAAAAAACAAACAAAAACTAAGTAAAATAAAATATGTGTCTAGATACGTTTGTTCACATTTATTGTGTAGAGATTTATAAGTGCACATATGTATGTGTATGGACTTGTATGAATATATATTTATATACATATCTACAAATAGATGATACATAGATAAGCAGATGATAGAGGGATGACTGGATGACAGATGGCTAGATAAATAGAGACATAGATGATAGATAGAGAGCACATTCTAGATCTGAGACCAACATTAAACACATCCTGATAATGTTAGCCCTCTTAATTATTCAATGTATCCTGAAGAGAAAGGAGACATACATGCAAGATTGCTACTTTTTGACTAACTATGTAATTTACTTTAGTAATACTACTTGGAAAGTAGAAATGTGGAACAAAGGAAGAAAATCATATCAGAATTGTGTTGTCTTCATAGAGCCTTGCTCTTGGGACTTGGGCAATCTCAATGTAGAATCAACAAATAAATAACTTTCAGCAGTGTTTTGTCTCCCTTGATTTCAACGGTTCAAATAATGAGGCTTGTGCCACATCCCTTGGGAGATGATTCCCTAATCCGGTGGTTCATACTGTCAGGAAGCTTTTCATGATGTTAAGTCTGATTTTCACTTTCTTCCAGTGTCCCTGCTTATTCTCTCTGAGGATATCACTAAATGATTTCTTATTCTCCATAGGGAGTATGGCTTTCAAATGTTGAAAGATCTCTCATTCCCTTCTTTCAATCTTATTGTTGCAGGAGTTAGCATTCTGGGTATAATATACTTTGAAAAAAATCAATCAGTTGTTCTAGGATATTAATCACTTTTAAGCTTTTAAATTCATTGCCTTTAAGATATAAGTGGTATGATAACACTGAAATTCTAAATGCAAGTGAGGTTGCCATAGAGTAGAGAGGAAAAGAAATGGAATTCAATTCAATTGAATAAACAATTATGAAACATCTACTATATTCAAGAAATTGTGCTATATTCTGAGAACAGAAAATGAAAAGAAATAATGAAGTCCTTTTTGACCCCAAGGAATCTTGGTCTACTATTAGCATAAAATGTCATACAGAGGGGTAATGCCAAAGGAAGGTCAAAAAAAAAAGAGTACAGGTCTCCTGGGGTGATCAGCAGAGTCCTCGTTAGGAAAAAGTGCAAGGTTTGTCCTTTGGCTAAAGACTGGAGTGTGATGGAGGAGAGGATGATTTGAAATAGAAAAGAAGGTATCTGTTTGTGGAAAACAGAGTTACGAACTCAAATGCTACATAGGTGAAATGGGAAGTGGGCTCATTCACCTGGCACAAAGAAGTCATTAAGAGGGATGATCTAAAACAAGATGGGAAATTGCATGGCTTCCATATTCTGGGAAGACAAGTGGTGAAAAGTTGATGTTTTCTGCTAGAATTGGTAGAAAATCACTGAATATTTTGGATTCGAGGAGTAGCATTGTCAGAGAGATGGACTAGTTCGGTGCCTTTGGATTTGGCAGTTTGGTTTAAATCAAGATTTAGGTATTATCATCATGAGCTAAGGAAGGAATCTGGTCTGCTCCTCCCTCTCCTGTGCCTTCTTCTCCTCCTCTTGTTTTCACGTCTACCCTATACATTTGTCCTTTTCAGATTGTGGCTTTACCTGTTGCAATTGATATATCTCAGGTCAGCATAAGAAATTATATAGGATTTAGGGAGAATATTCCAGAAATCACAGATGACATGTGAAGACCAGAAGACACAGAAAAAGCTTAGAAACTCAGAAATGCATAAAATACGTGGATAATATTATGTAATATCAACATATTTTATTTTTAATAGCATAATAATTCAGACCTCTGATAAGAAGAGCGAGCCAAAACATGTTATGCTGATTTTTCAAATTACGGGGTGCTGCACACTTTATCTCAGTGATATGGAGGGGATAAATCTATTATACTGGCTGGCAATCTCTGCCCCTTTTAAGAACTTATTTTTCATCTAACAATAAAAATATTTACCATTAATTCACTTTGCATATAACTCTTTGAAATTTCATAAAAGTATATATAATTATAGTCACGTCCCATTTTTTTCATTTTGTTTCATGTTTCCGCAGAATAGATAACTGTCAAATAAAAGGCTGTTCTGGTTTAAATAGAGGAATTTTTTTAAAAGAAGAATAATGAAATCAGTATAATAGTACAGAGTAGAAGGATTGAATGTACATTATGTCCTAACCCCTTTTTAAAATTGACTCAAGTTGTGACATTTTCTATTCTTGAAAAGAAAAGTTATGTTACAAAAAATGAGGTATCTGAATTCCATTTGGGTCCTTTTTTGCATTCTCCTGTTGTTCTTGGCTGACCTTTTCAGTATTCCATGCAGCGTTTTGAAATGGCTGACCATTCAACTCCTCTTCCTATTAAGCAGAGTAACTTGTTGCAGACTGAAATGATTGGCCAATTGGAAGAGAGAATTTTTAAAAGGTCAGTATGATTTAGGATATTATTTTTGTCACAATATTTATTAAGCCTAAAATTGTACATACATACATAGATGCATGCACATATACATTATGTGTTTGTACACATGTATATAGTATAGATATATACATATACATGTGTATACATACACATACATATCTTTCTCTGTGCACATATATTTGTATCTGTATGTATGTATACACAAAGAGAGATATTTGATTGTTGTTTATTTATCTAGATCATGTCTGACACTTCATGATCTCATTTTGGGATTTCTTGGCAGAAATCCTGAAATGGTTTGCTATTTTCTTTTCAAGGCAATTTACAGATGAGGAAACTAAAACACATGAGTGTTAGGTGACCTACCTAGGCTCACACAGCTTGGAAATATCTGAGACCAGATTTGACCACAGAAAGATTTGTCTTCCTGATTCTAGGCCTAGCACCACCTTATTTACTATGTATTACCTGACATATATATACACACACACATATATACATATATATATATATTTATATTTCTATGTATATATATATATACATGTACATATTTATATATGTGTATACATGCAATATAATATGCATATAAATGTGTATTGCATGCATATATGTGTACATTATATATAGAGTTTATGCATATACACCAATATATGTTTGTACGTTGTTGATAAATATATAATATATCTCTATATATGTGGTGTTTATATATACTCACATAATACACATATTATCAGTTAATATGCCCATATTTGATAAGATGCCTAATTGTTATAAGAGCACGATTTTGTGGTCATCTCAGGATGTTCCAGTTAGGCAAAATCAATGTCCTCTGTCCCAAGATATCATAGTTGAGGCTAAATGCTATTACCCCATCCCTCTCACCTGTAGCCTTAAAGACTTTCACCTCTATCTTATCAAGTCCCTAAAATTCCTGCCAATATAATTCATGAGCCAGCACATACAATGAATCCATCTTGATCTAAACCTTCTTTTCTTTTCATTGTGTTTTGTACATATGGCCATCTGTAAAGCTATTGTTTAATCCTAATGATCTTAGAGTTTTGTTGTTGTTTTTTTTTTTCCTTATTTAAGATTTACCTCACTACAATATTATGATCTGTTTATAATTTTCAATGCCATCAGCACTAAACTGAGCAATAGGACACAAATTTTTGAGTTCAGTTCCTGGGGAGTTTGTTTGTTTTTTAAAAAATATTATTTTGAATATTTAAAATGATGCCTATGTTTTATTTGTCTTATTGTTTACCAGACCTATGATTTTAGTGGCAAAGGGAAATCTCAGTCAGAAAGCTCCCTCTCTACTTGGAGGTAATGAACTGTTCTGCAACTTATCTTCTTTGAGAATAGACAACAGTTCAAACGAATTTTCATGGTCAAGCATTCAATAAATGTCAGAGGCAAGTATCACACCCAGGATCCCCAAAGCCAAGAGTGGCTCTTTAGTACTCATACCAGTGTGATAAGTAGCAAGCAGTAAATATGTACTTGTTTTCTGTTGGCTTTGATGAAATAATTCCTTTACTTCAAGATTTAGTCAAACTCCTCTGAGAACTTTAAGTTCCTATTTATAATGTCTCCCTCAGTCCTGGAACATTTATGCTTTTGTGAGTCTACATGGATATACTGAATTCTCAGATAAAAAGCAAAAAACAAAAAAGGTAAAATTAATTCAAAGAAGAAACATAGCATTTTATGTTTCTTTAGTAGAACTGCAAATATGTGTGTGTATATATGTAAAAATAAATAAATAAATAATTTACACACACACACACACACACACACACACACACACACACACACATATATATATATATTCACTGGAAGAATGATCTTTCTAACCTATTAGCATCAGTATTACCTTTGTTATTAATCTTCATATACATTGATAGCAAGTTAAAGGTCCATTTTGGCATATATAGATAAATTAAGATGCTAAAGAGGGAGCAAGCTGAGTTCCTGGACTCCATTCTGGAATCCCAACTGAATTTGAACAAGCTATTAAGGGACTAAATAGCTGAGAGAATTTTTTTGGGGGGGAAAAAAAAGTCAACACTACAGTGAAGGTTTTAAAAGCTAATATTTTGTGACATATGTAAATGACATTTTTGAATGCAACAATCATGCAAAAATGTGTCTATTCTCTTTATATTTAGTACCTGAGAGTACCTAGGGACCCAGCTGCAGCTTGAATGCCTGACAGGAGGAAAAATGAATTTAAACAAAGGGTGGCAATTTGATACCAAAATGTATTTTCTCCTGGTATTATGTGGAATCACTTTACAAGTATCTTGGGATTTGTGGGAACAAGAACAATGTATATTGAAGCCAAAATTATATTTTGTGCAGTAATGCTTACATGGTAGTGAGGTTGAGGATGGGGGATAGGAAGCCACTTGTTTCTCAGACTTAACTTTAAAAGGAAGATTGTGCAATTATATGCATTTTCTTTCTGCCTATGACACTAAAAGTTTTTTCAATACTTTACTGTATCTGTGATATCATTAGTTGAAGTATGCCTTCAAGTAGGGTAAATACCTACCCATTTATCTATATCCACCTGTCCTATATTTACACATAATAAATTCACCAACATGAAGAAGTAAGTGAATAATGTGAAATCTATCTAATGTTCTGGGTGCCTTCTTTACTTTGTCCTGACATTGTAGACATACTAATAGAACACACAGGCTATTCATTAGTTATTTTTTTAAAGTCATGTGAACAATTTTCACTGTCTTATTCAAATTTATCTTTGATGATATCATTCAGGAAATTAGAGTTTAGATTTGTGATTTAATTTCTCTTGATAATTCCAGGATAGGGAAACACAATCCAATATATCAGGTTGTCATCTGTTCTACAAGTTCAAGTTTCAGAAAGTTGCCTAGGTCATTGGCAGCTTCAGTAACTTGTCCGAAATCACACAACTAATATGTGTGTCAGGCAAAAGTTAAATCCTAATTTCTGGGTTCTAAGGCCAGCTCTAGTACACTGCACAAAAATTATGGATGAGAGTCAAAAACACTTGAATTCAAATATGCCCTTAGAAATTTTGCTAACTAATTCACTGGCTCTGGTTATGTTAGTTAATCTCTGTTTGCTTCGGTTTCTTTATTTGTAAAATGGGAATAATAACAATATCTATTGTCTTAAATTCAGGATGTTTTGGATTCTATTTCCAAGCTTATTTTATATACAAACAAACAGACACACACACAAGCATATCAATGAAGAAGAATGTCAAAATTACGTATGATCAAATACTCAAAATAATTATACA